>JABTXL010001700.1:5167866-5212491 GCA_025134845.1 Neodon shergylaensis | reverse complement strand
TATTCAAGTCTGTGAAATCACTTTAGAAATAAGATTCTAAGCCACACTTCTTTCTTTTGGAGATTTCTTGAGTTTAAAAATTCATCAAGTGTGGTAATTACTAGGAAATAATGCATTCAAATAATTTTAAAACTAGTCAGGTAATAAAAGCTCAAAATCAAAGGATTCGTGCATCCATTATATCTGACTGAAATTTGTAAAACATTCAATTATGATTAATTTAATTATCTTTCAAATTTGAAATGTAGGATAAGAAACAGGAATGTTAGAGACCATTTACTTCACAGGATGAGAGACTGAAGCTAGGAGGTTTCAAAAATCAAGGAGGAAAAGGCCTTTTCCTTATTAGAACATCCAAGTCATTGGTACTGTAGGGCCTAGGCTCTATAGTCTCGATAGAGACCACCTAGGTGCCACCCAGGAACAGATCACCCAAGGGGAATTAATTAACATCCCAATCATTATAGATAGGATCACCTAATGTCTCTTAGCCTGTTATACACCCATCTTCTTTCACCAAGACACACCAGACACATATCAGCCAATCAGGGCTCCTGAACCTTAAAAACCCCACCCTAACTAGGTTCATGGCTCTCAGAACTCACCACTAAGTCCCATGGACGAAGGGTCCAACCTCGAGATGGAATAAAGTCTCTTTGCTTCTGGGTACGAGTGCAGACTCCTCTGTGATAGCTTTTGGGGACCCTGCTATCTGGGCATAATAGTACAAAGTGACTGTAACATTTGTAAACAGAAATGGAAGGGGAATTAAGAAGAAAAAAATCCAGAGGTGTTTGCTGCTTTTTAAGGATGGTTTGTAATGGGAGGGAAGGCTGCAGCTAGCGAGCCGACTTTAAGTCAGGTGGGTCCATTTGTTGTTAGAAACGACACAGGCAGGAGAGACTAACGTGTGTCTATTTTGAAAAGGATCTAAACACCAAGGAGAGTTGTCTGGGCCTGCGAAGAAGAAGCCTGTGATCCCAACTGCTTTGGTGGTTGAAGAAAAAGGATCACCTATTCCAAGATGACCCGGAATATAAAATGAGTTTAAGAAAGCCTGGACAACTTATAAAGACTTTATTTGAAAATAAAACTTGAAAACACAAAGGCTAGGGATTGAGAGGTTTACCCAGGCTCGTGCATGAGGGCCTGCGTTCAATCCCCAGTATCAATGACAACAGAAGAAAACAAAGAAAGAAAGAAAGGCAGAGCGAGAAAGAGAGACAGAGAGAGAGAGAGAGAGAGGGAGAGAGGGAGAGAGGGAGAGAGGGAGAGAGGGAGAGAGGGTGGAGAGAGGGATTGTTGCAAGGAGGTTGCTTGTTTGTCCCAGCTGCTCAGAACCAAAACAATCATACAGAAACTGTATTAATTATATCACTGCTTGGCCCATCAGCTCTAGCTTCTTATTGGCTAACTCTTGCATCTTAATTTAACCCATTTCTAGTAGTTTGTATCACCATGTGGCTGTGGCTTACTGGCTAAAGTTCTGGCATCTGTCTCCAGTGGTGATTACATGGCTTCTCTCTGACTCCACCTCCTTTTCTCCCAGCACTCAGCTTAGTTCTCCCCACCTACCTCTATTCCCTGCAAAGACCCAATACAGTTTCTTTATTAACCAATGGTAATCACAGCACACAGAGGGGAAATCCCACATCACTGGTGCAGTAGGAATTCCTACCACCAGTAGCCTTTAAAGTTACCCGCCCACTTGGGAGTGGCCTCTTATACTATATATGCCATTGTAAGGCATGTGTCCTGGCTGTAGGATTCAGTTGCTTTCCCCATTCCAGCAGGGGACTGTGATTTGTGAGTCTACCATTAAATAAATAACCTATTATTATTATACTTAATTCTGAGCTAGTGTGGGATTTCTTTTTTTAGCATCCTTCTTCAAGGGATGAAGGAAAAAGTAAGACAAAGAAAAGGGAAGTGAGCTAAAGGAAGGCTCACTGTCAAATTTGTACATTATGAAAAGATAAATAATTTAATATTTAATATTTATTAAGATAAATAATTTGAATTTTATATGACATTTGTACCAATTATAAGATAATGGTTAGCCCATTCATAATAAAAGGCATATATTCTTATTTTGAGGAGCAGATATGTTATTTTAACCATAAATTCACTAATGTAAGTAAGAATAATGCATGCAAAAAACGAAAGGATTGTCACAGGATAAGGGAAAGAATCCTGAGTGAAGTTTCTGTGGAGAATACAGAGAACAGACTAGTTACAAAACATGGCGAAAGTGGGGCCTAGGAGCATTTGGTGACAGGCCAGATGGGAAGCTCTGAGAGATTAGGGGACAGATGGAGGATAACAAGTCTTCGGTGCACAATGAACTCACCTCAGGAAAATCCCAGACCGTGTGTGTTCAGCTAGGATTGAAGTTCAGGCCTGCTCCTTCCCGGTAGCACGGGCACACTCCAGAAGACCGAATGAGCCGCATCCCAGGCACCGGAGGCTCAGAGCTGCACGCACACACTGCTCCCGCTGCTCCATTCCCCGCAACAACCACAGTGTGAAGTAACGCTTGCTGTAAAGAGGGGGAACACATGACACACTCCCTGGGAAAGTGAAGTGGTTTTGCCAAATATCGCAGGAACCCTCCCATGGAGGAACAATTCTTACGTTTACAGCATCCTGTACTTCTCCTTTTTAACCATTGTCACCTGCACTCACTTAGATCTTAAAATTCACTTTTTATTCCGTTGATAACCCAGAAGACTGGATGTGCTCTTTCCAGAGACCCCACTTCAAAGTTGTACCATCTACGTGCCTCAGCTGAAGACAGTGACGTGTGGTTAGAAATGCCGGACCCTCAGATATGCGTGGTCTCGCATGTGTTTCCGTTTTTTTGGAACACACTCTTGCTTAGATGCTGTATATGCCTCTTGCTGAAGAAATTTTCTAGAATTTAATTAACCGGTTTTGATTTAAAGGCATTTCACTTAATTTTTTGCCTTGGATAAATTTGTTCTCAAAAAGAATATTGAAAATTAAATCCTAGACTTTTCTTTCCTTGAGCTGTTATGTAGAGAATGGTTTACCGTTGCTTGAGATTGAAAAGAGTTTTTGAAAATAAAGATAGGATGTTTATATGTTTTGTACAGTGTTAACTGTAACTCTATTTAGCAAAGTTAGGTTTTGAAATATCAATAAGCATTTTATTAAATTCAGTATTTACTAAAAGCAGTGTGCAATAGTACAATGAAACAGCAGGTGGCGCTGCAGAACGTATTACCACCCAATCTGCTCCAGTCCGTGCTATGGCTAGGTCTGAAGGGAGAGTGGATTCCAGTGATGCTGCTTGTGCCATCTATGAACTCATTTTGGGCTTCTGGAATTTCCAAAATGGATAGATACTTATACTGTATTTGTGATACTGTATATAGTAGTGCAGATTGTTAGAAGTAACATTTTATTGGAAATACTAAATGGAAATTGCTAAAAGTGAGAAAATACAGTTTTATTTAGGACTATGTTAATAGTGATGCAGAATATAGCGAAAGGATTTGTGGTGGGGGAAGAGAGATTGGGCAGAAGTACAAATACAGCACGAGCAGTGGGAATTCATAGCCAAGGGGAGGGATGCTGAGTGCATGGACATTGCTAAGAGGAGACATCAAGAGAAAGGGTAATTTTCTTAACAGGATTCTTGATGCACTCAGCGTAGAGAGTTTAGACACTGCCAGAAGGGTGAAGAATTTGACAAGATAATAAGGGCTACTGGGTATCAAAGAAATAGGATTCTCACTAATCTAACTAAAGGATGGTTTATAGGAAAGCACCCAGAAAGACGGACTAAAGGCTCAGAAGCCTGGCTGTTCGTTAAAAAGAATATTAATGTCAGTTTGTCACATTGTATGTATCTGTAATGAAGCATATTGAAAATATATCCAGTTGTGGCTTCTCTTTTATATTTTAGATTGTGAGCTACACTTAAGATTTATTTGATTAGTTATTACTCAAAAAGGTCAATATATATTTTGAATAGAGTGAATTCATATTTTGGTTCATTGTCAACAACTCTTAAATTATTTCATACCCTCCCATTTGACTTACCCTCTTTAAGCAAAGTTATTAGGATTTCCCAAGTGGCATATTCCCAACAATAATATCAGCTGAGTTGTAATTAGCAATTGAATTTTCTTTTTTATTTTAAACATTTTATTCATTTTACATACCAACTACAGTTCTCCCTCCTCTCCTCCTGACCCCCCCCCCATCTTCTTCCACCTCACCCCCCATCCACTCCTCAGAAAGGGTAAGGCCTCCCATGGGGAGTTAACAAAGCCTGGCACATCAAGTTGAGGCAGAACCAAGTCCCTTTCCCTGAATCAAAGCTGAACAAGGCATCCCACAATAGGGAATGGACAAACAAACAAACAAAAAACGTTTATGCACCAGGGACAGACCCTGGTCCCATTTCCAGGGGCCCTACAAACAGACCAAGCCACACAACTGTTACCCACATGCAAAGTACCTAGTTTGACCCCATGCAGGCTCCCCAGCTGTTGGTCCAGGGTCCCCAGAGCTCAGGTCAGCTGTCTCTATGGGTTTCCCATCATGATCTTAATCCCCCTTGTTCATACAACCACTCCTCCCTCTCTTTGACAGGACTCCCGGAACTCGGTCCTGTGTTTGACTGTGATTCTCTGCATCTGTTTCCATTGGTTACTGGTGAAGGTTATATGATGGCACTTTGGGTAGTCACAATTTGATTACAGAAGGCCAGTTCATTGTGTGTGTAGTCAGACTGATGACTATCTTAAATATCACTATAGAACCTTCGTCCAACAACAGATGAAAACAGAGGCAGAGACTCACATCGGAGCACTGGACTGAGCTCCCAAGGTCCAGTTGAAGAACAGAAGGAATGAGACTATGCACACTGGAGCACCGGACTGAGCTCCCAAGTTCCCAATGAGGAGCGGAAGGAGGGAGAACATGAGCAAGGAAGTCAGGACCACGAGGGGTGCACCCAACCACTGAGACAGTGTGGCTGATCTATCGGGAGCTCACCAAGGCCAGCTGGACTGTGACGGGAGAAGCATGGGATAAAACCGGACTCTCTGAACATGGCGAACAATGGGGGCTGATGAGAAGCCAAGGACAATGGCCCGGGGTTTTGATCCTACTTCAAGTTCGGGCTTTGTGGGAGCCTAGCCACCTTGGATGTTCACCTTCCTAGACATGGACAGAGGGGGGAGAGCCTTGGACTTTCCACAGGGCAGGGAACCCTGAATGCTCTTTGGACTGGAGAGGAAGGGGGAGAGGAATGGGGGGAGGGGGAGAAGGGTGGGACGAGGGGGAGGGAAATGGGAGGCTGGGAGGAGGCGGAAATTTTTTTTTCTTTTTCTCAATAAAAAAAAAAAGAGGTCAAGACCATGAAGGGTTCACCCACTGAAACAGTTCAGCTGAGCTAATGGGAGCTCATCAACTCCAGCTGGACTGGGAAGGAACAAGCATAGGAGCAAACTAGTTCCTTTGAATGTGGGTGACAGTTGTATGGCTGGAGCAGACGGAGGGGCCACTGACAGTGGCACTGGGATTTATCTCCACTGCATATACTGGCGTTTTGGGATTCTATTCTCTTTGGATGTTTACCTTGCTCAGCCTAGATGTAGTAGGGAGGGCCTTGGACTTTCCACAAAGCAAAGTGCCTTGCCTTCTCTTAGAATTAGAGGGGTGGGGTGGGGTGGAAGGGTGTGTGGAGGAAATGGGAGAAGGGGAGTGCATGGAAATTTGGATTGGTATTTTTTTTTAATCTAATAAAAAATTTTAAAAAGGCCAGTTCAGGCACCCTTTCCACTATTGCTAGGAGTCTTAGCTGGGGTCATCCTTGTGGATTCCTGGGAATTTCGCTAGCCCCACATTTCTCCCCAATCCTATAATGGCTCCCGCTATCAAGATATCTCTTTCATTGCTCTCCCTCTCCTTCCCTCCCATAATTCAAACTGTTCCCTTGTGTTCCTATCACCTCCTTTCAACCCCGCCGCAGTTTACCCAGGAGATCTCATCTATTTCCCCTTCTTAGGGCGATCCATGAGTCTTCGGGTCTTTCGGCCTATAAGCAATGATCCAGAGACCGGCACGCATGCCGGCCTAGGTCTGTGGAACAGGAGGAGGTGCGTTTGGAGTGTTGAAAAGAGCAACGGAAGAAAGAGCATCAGGTAAAGCGAAGACTGTCCAAGAGAAAAGTGATGAAGGAGGAAAAGAGACAGGGTTCGCTGATACCCAAGAGTGTTCAAAGGACCGACAGACTGGAGTGACTCCAGACCGTTTTAGATGCCAACACAATCGTTTAAAGTAGCATCTCTCAACCTTCCAAACGCGGCGACCTTTTAATACAGTTCCTCACGTTGTGTGACGCCCAACCAAAAAACTGCACTGCATTTAAGAAGTCAGGTCGTTGGCTTAAGTGGGCGAAACAGCGCTGAAGGAGTAGAGCACACACGGAGAGGGAGAGCATGGCTGGGGTAGAGGAAGTGCCGTCCACGCCTTTCCCACGCAAAAATGTGGACTCCGTATTCTAAAGCTCCTAACTCTGCAAGGGAAACCAAAACAATAAATCACACTACAATGAGTTGGTTATTAATTTCAAATATGAAATACTATTTACAGTTGAAACAAATGATGTGTGTGCAATTGACGTACCCTAAAGGCAACGAGTTTTCTACTTGCTTGACTCTGCAGGAGCGATTACAGCTGTGATTGAGAGGCCGCAGCGGTGTTCAGAAGAACTGGGAAGGGGGCTGCGTAGGGATTAGTGACTCGTGTTCATCCATATGTATGAATTAAGACCGACGTTTATCGTAGCTTCAGCTACACAATATTTGAATACAGTTATTTGAACAGTGGAGTTTTTTTCTGTCTTATCATTTCACCTTTTTCCTACCTCCGAATTTGCTTTTTTTAAAAAGATACTTATTATGTATGTCTGCAAGGCAAAGGAGGGTATCAAATCTCATTATAGATGGTTGTGAGCCACTGTGTGGTTGCCGCGAATTGAGCTCAGGATGTCTGGAAGAGCAGATATTGCTGTTAACAACCACGCCATCCCTCTAGCCTCCCCCGCCCTTAATTTGTCTTAAATCATATGTTTTAAAATCACACTTAAAGTTTTACTTTGTTGGTTTCTTTCTATATATCATTTACTTTCCAAATATATTGTTTAATCACAACATGTGCGTATGCTCCTTGAACATTCAAAGATGCTCTTGTTATACAACCGTACCCCAGAGACGGAACCATACTGAACTTCTTTTGCTGTTCTGGAGGCAGAGTCTCATTAAGTTGCTCAGCTTGGTCTGGAATTCTTGGATTCATGTAAACCCTCTCCTCCAGCTTAAAAAGCAGTTGGTACTGCAGGAAAGTGCCACTAAGCAGGCTAGAAACTTGGTTTAATTACCACTTAATAACCTGTAAAGGCAGAGGCAGGCAAATAAAAGGAAAAAAGATGACTTTTCAATATTGTTGAGCATCCATATGAAAACAGATATTTGACATAATTTTAAAATTCCCCCACCCCCAAGAAAAGCACAAGTAAAGTGTTCTCCTAAACTGAAATTCTTAGTAGGGCCAGTTGAGCTCAGTATTCTGGTGCCAGGCACCACCAAAGATAAGGTGGAAAAAAAAAATCCCTTCATTGGGACACTAAACGTGTATCGGCCACTAGGGGGAGCATTCAGCTTTCTCATTAGTGCCTCCTTTCGCTCTCATTTTAAGCAGCCTTTGTTGAAAGATGAGAAATCTCCTTAACTACTCTCTGAGAAGCAATTATAAGTGCACTAGCAGGCTCACGTTTGTATAGAGGTCCTACCCCACTGACGTATAAAGGCCTAAGAGCATACTCTCCCACCGAGTGGCTGTCTTACGGTCTTCATCTTTGCCGCCAGTTTTCTTTTAGCCCCCAGACCAGTCCTCTTCTGAGAGATTCTGATTGCTTTCTGTTCCCTCACAGGACCGTTTGCCAGACAGAAGAAGCTCGAGTTGTCAGGCCAATGTCTCCAAGTTCCTAAGAACAGTTAGGGTGACCTCTGAGAGGGGGAACCGGCAACGAGTAAATAACCAGATTCCTTTGTAGGCAGACAGTTAGGGAGAGACATGCATGACCAGGTAACTGAGATCTTCCCGAATAACTGGCTGCTTCTTCATCCCCCTGTTCGGAGACAAAATCTTGGCCTCTTGGAACAAAAGAATTGCAGGACTTTTCTCCTTCTAATAAGTTCCCTTGCTGATGGGGCTGTCTCAACAAGTTCAAGGTCAGTTAGGACAGGTTTACCCAATAGTGGGACAATCAGCCATCCTGTCATTCTTCAAAATGACGAAGACTAAGTTAGGGGAAGAAGACCCTTCGAAGACTGTGAAATCCTCCGCCCTCAAGAAGAGGGTGTGAGTGCCTGCTCCCCTCTGCTTTGCAGAAAGAAAGTCTTTCTGTGTGTGTATGTGCTATGTGTGTGTCTCTTCATGCCAATAAAGGTTTTTCTTTATTAGGAAAAAATTAACTTATAAAAATTATAAAAATAATTAAAAGATTTAATATAAAAATAGTGAAAAGACAGAGTAGCAAAATGCACGTCAATAGTTATGCCGGTGATTGTCTCACATAACATTGCTTGCGCAACATATCTTTAAGTGTGTGTTCAAATATTTAATTTTATAACAAATAATTTCCATAGTACTGAAGCATCTAAAAAATTAGATTTATTTCTTATAATCCTCTTAATAGATATTAGGTGTCTAATCCCTCATTGTTATTGGACTTTCAAGGTAGCTGATGGGTAAACCACATTTTGAAAATGACTCCACTAACAATAGATGTGCAGGAAATCGTGGTTGTGTGCTTCTGCTGGGCCAATTGCTCTTTGAGTTGTAGAACAGTTATCAATATTTGCATGTTTTAGAGAATCATTTTCCTTAAACTGTTCGTGCATAGTGTCTGAATGGCAGGGAGGCTGGATACTGAAGACAGCTGAAACAGAGCGATCGAGGACAGCCCGTGTTACAGGCCAGGACTCTGCGCCATGGCACCCTGGGAACTTCTGTGCAAACCTGCATTTCAGATCACTTCAGCAGTCACTTTCCTCACTTCCTAACTACTTTTCACAGTAGTTGATCCAATCTGGAAACTTCTAAGTGCTTTGGAAATGTTGTTTCTTCATTGATAGGGGACCTATGAAAACTCTACTGTGTGTTGTCATTAGATGTGTATCACCAGGCTTTAGGAAAATTAATGCACATTGCCTTTGCTTTTCTAACCAGATAAATTGAGCTTTATGGGATAGAAAAATATATAGATATATCCCGTGTTCTTGAACAGGGAAAACAATGCTCTTCTGGAAAGTTCAGGAAACTTGAGTCTCAAGAAAATCAAAGAGCCCCGAGCATAGACTCAGGCTTTTTAAAACACAAGACCTCTCAATGGGTTTTTAACGAATTGCAGATATGTGCACCTGTGGCCATTGATATCACAGCAAAAGTGGCCTCCTTGCCCTTCACAGTCATTGAGAACTCTGACCAGTGGCCTCCATGCTGTTTCTGCCCACAGGACAGACTGCAAACACGAGGCTTCTGGGACAACCCCTACCCTACTCCAACTCCCTCTTCCACCCCAAAGTAAAAGCCCAGATGGGAAGCCACCAAAGAAAGCTTTAACAATGTAAAACAGATTATAGAGAGTAGCTCTCCACAAATGATGGCCTCTGGAAGGGTTGTGGGAAGGGGAGGACTCAGTTCTATTTAAGGGGCAGGCAACTGAGAATTAGACTATGCTCCAGTGACTTTATAGATATTAGAAAGTGGGCATTTTCCTTCTTATTTTCGCTTCTTTTGGTGGGGGAAACCAGAGGGGGCGCAGACATGGAAGGATAGGGAAAAGATCTTGCAGGTGCATGATGTGAACCTACCAGAGAATCAATACAATGCTATGGGGAAAAACGAAGAGTTGCAAATATATCTGTGTTCTGAGCCAGGTCTGTTAGACGGAGTGAGAGCATGGTGTTTGCATCCAATGGACTTCTGCTCACATTTTCCAAAATAGATTGTTCTCTTCTTGCTGTTATTATTCTTATTATACAGGATCTACCGCGTAGCTCTTGCTGGTATAGAACTTACTGTAGGGACAGGCTGGCCTCTCTTGCACAGAGCTTGGCCTCCGAATGCTGGGATGAAAGGCTTGCGCCATAATTGGTTCTACAACCAGAAGGTTTGAAGCACCTGAGGGAGACATCACACGAAGCTGTATTACTATTTTGAGGTCTGCTTCATATAAATAAATTTCAGGCATTAAAATAACTTTTGGCTACTTAGTATTGGTCCATAAATGCTCAGTTCATCAAATGAAATGTTTTATTTGTTTTTGTTGGATATGTTTATAATATTCTGACTAATCTCATCACAAGATACACTAATTACCTAGGAGAATGGCATGCATTTATTGCCCTTTTAGGAGATAACTAAACACTAGTTATTTTAGATTCCACATAGTTATGTATTTACTTATCAATATAACAAAAACCCTAAAAATAAGAATGCTTTTGATTTATCATTCTATTTTGAATAGTATACATATAGTTTTTATTATTTTAAAATAAATTTTAATAAATTTCAAAATAAAATTTAACAAATTATATGTAATATATAATTGTATAATATTTACATGTATATAATTTATATATAGTTATATGATATATTTAGATAGTAAAATGTAAATGAAAACATAAAAATAAGTAATAAAAATTTAGATAATCTTATTATTTATTTATCTTCTCTCATAGTTTACATTCTGACCACAGCCTTCTGTCCTTCCTCTCCTCCCAGTCCCACCTCTTTCCATCCACAACTCTTCTGTTTTCCCCCAGGAAAGATCAGGCCTCCCAAACATACCAACAGAACATGGCATAATTTTGTTAAGACTAGACACAAACCTGCATATCAAGATTGAGTGAGGCAACCCAATAAGAGGAGATAGTGGCACAGAATTGAGTTTGAGCTTCATCTTTGTCTCTGAGAGCAAAGGAAGTATTAACAGGCTTGCTTTTGCTTATTTACTTCGAACCCAGAAGAGATCAGATTCTTGTAGGAGGAAGATGTGACTTTTCCTAAAGGGATTTTCCTTAACCTTCATATTTCCAGGAGCTTTCTGAATATTAGATAAGAATTTCAGCTGCTTATAAAAGAATCAAGTTGAAAGTCAGAAATACAGAGAGTAAATTATAGGATGCTCACACTGTTCCTATCCGTTCTTACTTTGAATGGGGGCACCAATGTCTTTCATATGAGAAAGTAGACCCTGATCCATTGTATGGGCAATTTTTGCTATAATTAAAAATTGGTATAGCTCAATAAAAGTGATAAGAAATTAATAGCTTGTTCCTAATCTCATTTACTGAAGGTATAAGTCTAGTCTAAGGGACACGTGGAGAATCAAGCATCTTTTGAGACGCTCGAGTAAGAAAACAAGTATGTTCTAAGCTCCTCTTTCCCAGCCATGTTAGAGAGAGCTGTGAATAACAGGACCACAGTCATTTCTGTAAAATCCACAAGCTGCTCATCCTTTTGGGCCTCTTCCACCAGCGCTAGGCAGGGAACAAACTGCTCCACGTTCCCATGTAGAGGCTCAGCCGTAAAGTTTGGCATAGAAATTTGACAGAACTTGGACTTTAAAGAATTGAAAATTGCTTTTCATGAGAGATTATTTCCTAGGCAAACTTCATTTAAATAAAATAGGCTATTACATCACTAGGAAAATATGGAGTAAGAGCTAAGCCTATATTTTAATTATAATTGACTTTTTCATTGATAACCAGGGCTGTTTCCTATGTTGTGGCTGTGACCAGGCACTACCCTTCTGAACTGAGGACAGCTTCTGGGAGATGAAAGAAACTTCTATTTACATTTCCTAACAACATTTTCCATCTTGTATGTTACTTTCTATGAAGGTTTTCCTTTACTAATGAGCAGAACTTAATCCAGAATCCTGAAAATGAATATCTCAAATGTGAGCAACCATTTTATCAAGATGATATTATTAACCTAGTCCTATCGTCTCACAGTCTAAACTTTGTAGGCATACACCACAGCTGCCCTGGCTATTGTATTCTTACTGTTCTGTTTACTTGACAGATATTGAGCAAATGAATGAACATTCACAAATACAAATAGGCCAGATCATGCCTACACTGAGTAACCTTTTCTCCAAATTCTATTGTCTTGTATGCTGGTGACCACAGGGCTTCATTCAATGACTCTCCTAAAGGATGCCGGCTATGTATTCATATCTTTATATCCACAGAGCAAGCCAATTTTTCCCTTCCTTGCTCAGTTCTGAAATAATATTTGTAAAATCTTAGCCTTTCAGCATTCTAGATAGCAGTCATAAGTAGTGTCAATTTTTCACATTTTTTTAAATCAGTTTTTTTCCCTTAAAACAGTGTTTTAAATATTTCTTCCATCCCCTTCAATCTACCATGCCTTCAAAGAAAGGAGAAATGAAGGTCTGAACATTTGCCTGTATATGGATCTAAGACTTTCTAATAAGATAAGATTCAGAAAAAAAAAAAGATAAGATTCAGGTTTCCTAAGATTCCCCAAGTGATCCAAGAAGAATCTGATGAGATGAAGCAGTCTCATGCTGGCTCGTGGGAAATCCTTCTTAACTTTTCTGTATGCTGTGTGGTTCTTTTATTTTCTTTTCTTTCCCATAAAGACAAGAAGACAAGAACTGTATAGAAAGAAGACTGACTGATAAGCGCAGGAATGGAACTATCTGATACCTACTGTTCTAACTCACATGCAGAATAAATGATAATAGCAGTAAAGAATTTTCAGTCTTCCTTCAACTTGTTAAACTAAGTTAGAAAGCTGAAGTACAATGCCTGCCTCTTCAGAATGGTTACTCTGAACTGAAAGTTTAAGAGCATTTAAAGTGCAGAACAAAAATAAGCAATTTTAAAATCACTATATAAATGTATAAGAAATTAGAGGAACCTTAAATTTCTAGCCTTCAAGGCTTCCATTCAGGGTTCAATTAAAGACACCAGGATGAGCTAAAGGGTGGCTAAAAATGTGAGGGTAAAGATCTGAGGGATAAGAAATCTACTTACAACAGGAATCATTTGTACATGTTTCTTTATTTTTTTTCTCTTCAGTCCATCATTTCTCATTGTTCCTTCTTGTTCTCCCTTATTCTACCCATTAAAATGCTTCCAGCCATATATACCCTTAAAACCAGCAATTCCACAGCCCTAGTAGGTAATCAGTCAACATATGTAATCAGTCAGGGGGAAGCTGATGGCTCTTGATCAGATAGCACATACACCAGGTGCTGTAGTTTCTACAGGCCTAGGTCTGGATTTAGACTTACTGCTCTAAGCGAAGAAGAGACCCAGACCTCTAAATTATCTATTCCAGGCTTTGCTTTTATCAGTCATTCTGATCATGGGTGTTTTGGGTCATTCACTAGGTTGCAGTGAATTCTCTCTTCTGCTGTCCTTGAGTGTAAAGCACAAACCATGAATTTCCTGAATTCAAATCATTAATAAACTGAGGTGAAAATGAGCATAAGGGGTTAAGAATCTCTTAAGTGAGACAATTCTAGGTCCTTGGAGATCTGTGAATATCTTAAATGGATGCTGTCTGCCTGGACCCTAAGCACTGACCAAATGCCAGCTGATGAAGATAATTGCAGGGAGGAAGATCTCAGTTTTCCTAGGAAAGAGTAACTAAGGCCTAGAAGTGAGAGACTGTTTCCACAAATAGCAAAGGCACAGGAAACAGTTCTGAACTGCGGGAATTAATTCTCAAATCTGTAACAGAAGGGAAGTCAGCTAGAGTGAAAAATCTACAGCAGAGGACAACCACTTGATTCACAAAGCAATAACACCAAAAAACCTTTGTTTTTTGGTTTAGCCTTCATCAGATCCCTTAGTTCTGATAAATCGCTCATGAAAAGATGGCTCAACAGTTACTGTATAATGTTGCAGCTTGTAGCAAAGAAGCATTCTAAGTCAATTATGAATATTTTCCATGACTATAAAACAAAATTGTATTTAGAGTCCATTGTATCAGCCATGGTTGTATGTCAAGGTCTAATTCTATGTCTTAGAATAATAAGCCTTTCGGGTTGTAAATGGCTGAGGCACATATTACTGTACAGAAGCCAGATCTACTGTATGTTTTATTAGACAGATTCGTTTGGTTTTCTGATAATTAATGTCACAAAATATCCATAAAGTCCTTATAATGCATCTATGCAAATTTCAAAAAGACTTAATCTTGGTAAGGAGGTCTCTGTTCTTTGGGAACTTATTCACTGAGTGGGTTGAGAGGGTGTGAATCGCTACATTCTGAGTTTCTCTTCAAAATAGATTGCTTTTTAAAAATATTAAGTTAACAGTAAAATATTAAAAGTGATCTTAAGTCACCTTAGAAGCATATATAAAATTTTATTTTTTGAGAACTTCATACACTATACATCACACCTGTCCTTCCCTCCCCAACTCTGACTTCTCCAAAATTCATGGTCTCTTCTTTAGTTACCATTCTTGTGTGTATGTGTCTGTGTGCGTGGGGTGTACAACCCATTGATACTCCTGGGCATTGCTCATATGTACAGCTGTACAGGACTGAGTTGAGGATTCTGGAGAAAACTTATTCCCCTATTCTCAGCAGACATTTGCCAACTGTAGTTCTAAATCTTGTGAATTTCTTTCTGTCTACACTGACATTTCAACTGATGCCAAAATGTAGGTCTTGTTCAGGCAACCTTGTTGTTGAGATCTTATGGCTGTGATTTCCTAGTCGTATCTGGAGGATATTCCTAGTTGTAGTGGAGACGATACTCTGGATTTTACCTCCCTTCTGCTTCCTAGTCAGCAGCTTTCCCTGATCCTTGTGTTTAGGGGTTGCATGGCAGTTGTAACAGTTGGGCCAGGCAACATGTAGACAATCCCTGCATTTAGACAGTTGTGGATCTCTGACATAGTCTACATTTGTTGCCCAAAAGAAGCATCTTTCATGAGGGATTGGAGTAATACTTATGTGGGCAGAAGGATAAGCATTTTATTATCTCTATCACTTCATAACAAACTTGAGGGGACACAAGCCTGGCCTTCTCCATAATCACAATTCTCACACAAAACAATGGGGATGTTCTATTGGGAGCTCACCAAGGCCAGCTGGCCTGGGTCTGAAAAAGCCTGGGATAAACCTGGACTCGCTGAACATAGCGGACAATGAGGACTACTGAGAACTCAAGAACAATGGCAATGGGTTTTTGATCCTACTGCACGTACTGGCTTTGGGGGAGCCTAGGCAGTTTGGATGCTCACCTTACTAGACCTGGATGGAGGTGGGTGGTCCTTGGACTTCCCACAGGGCAGGGAACCCTGATTGCTCTTTGGGCTGAGGAGGGAGGGGGACTTGATTGGGGGAGGGGGAGGGAAATGGGAGGCGGTGGCAGGGAAGAGACAGAAATCGTTAATAAATAAATAAATCAATTAAAAAAAAGAAAAAGTGCCTCTCAAAACATCAAATTTAAAAATCAAACCAAACAAATAAGCCAAAAAGAAAACAAACAACAAACAAAAAACCCCCACTGATTTAAAGCCAGAAATCGACTCTTAGACAGTTGAGTGGGTGAGGTCACCTAGGAAAAAAACAAGTAATTAGGAAACTCTGGAGTTAAATGACATCATAAATCTAACAGACCTAGCAGGCTTCTACAGAATATTTCACCCAAACACTAAAGAATACACATTCTTTTCAGCCATCTATGGGCTTTTATCTAAAACAGACCACATATTAGGAGAAAAACCAAGTTTCAGCAAACAGGAAAATTGAAGTTATATCTTGAATTCTATGACCTGAAATCAGACTACTATGAATTTAATCTGGATATTAACAATAACAGAAATAGCAGAAAGTCTACAAGATCATGAGTGTTCACCATCTTGCTATTTTACAAAATTGAGAAAAGGAAGAAATCAAGAAGGAAACATAGAAATTTATAGAATTTAGTGAAAATAAAATATCATTTTCTAATTTTTATTAATATAGATTTAGACAAATATATGGATTGTTAAACTCTATTGTCTAGGTATGAGTAGCTTGTCTACTCTGAATTTTAAAGTTATGTCTAAGAAAAAGACTAAGTGCATAAAAATTTTGAGACTAAAAGTTTTTATACTTATACTGTTCTTGGTGAAAATTTAATTGTGCTATCTTCATTTTTAAGCAAATTTATTGATTTTAAACATTTTCTTACTAACATATTGTCCTTTTCTTTAAAAGTCCTGTCTTAGTTTTAAGGCTTTATTGTTGTGAAAAAGACACCCTGACGATGGCAACTCTTATAAGAAAGATATTTAATTGAGGGACTTTGCTTACAATTTTATAGGTTTAGTTCAGTATCATCATGGCAGGGAGCATGCGTACTGTTGGAACTCCTTTAGCTAATGGCCTTTAAGATACTGGTCCACTTTAGGCATAGTCTCATGTACTATAAATGCAGATATAAAGCATGTGTGGGCCTCTTGGTTGCTGGATTTCATTCCATTTCCCAGCACACACAGAGGACTGAGGATAGATACTCTTTTTACAAGTTTATCCCCAAACAAATGAACCTCCGTTCTGGGCTGTTGTGAAATTCTTTTTTACACCAACACATGGGAACATGCAGGCAGATGTGGTGCTGAGTAGTTGAGAGTCCTAAATTTTATTGGCAGTAGGAAGTTGACTGAGACATTGGGCATAGGAATCCTCAAAGTCCACACCCACTTCAACAAAGCCAAACCTCTTAATAGTCTTTATGAGATTATGGGAACCAATTACATTCAGACTACTGTGAGCCCCAATTCTCTTATTCTTTTAGGAAAAACTGTTTTATAATGCAAGATACTATTTCAAGAAAATAATGAACATCAAGAAAATAATTTAAACATTTTATTATCTTGTATAATTTAGTAATATTAAAGGCTAAAAGGCATTTGTAAATGTATTTCAAAATGTCTAATTTGAGTTATATGTTAAAGGAATGAAGAGTTCTGTCTGGTTTTGATAGTCAAAATTGGAATAGATTCACAATTTCTCTTTCCTCTCGAAAACTATTTATTTTACAGTAACTTAAACATTCCCTCCCTAATTTATCAATCTGTGGGTCTCAACTTCAAAAATTTTCATGTCCAAAGAGAATTCTCAGTACTTTTTCTGCAGTTGGCCTCATCATTTGTTAACCAAGTTTCAACAAGCTACTGTGTTTACCTTTCATCTCGCGCTTCAAAATTTTCTGTGGTTTTCCTTCCTTCCTTGTAGAACTTTTACAAATAAATTTTCAGGGTATATGAGAATAATGTCTTCTTTGAAAAGCTCAGAAAAAATAGTTACATACAGTAGATGATTGGTTTTTGCACATTTGACTAAAAAAATATCAAATAAGGGAGAACATTTTAGCGCCAGAAAAGTAAATCTAGCTTAAGAAAAACAATTGAAAGAGCCATTTTATTTCAGATATGAATAAAACCATGTGTCAAAAATAAAAATCTTAACTTGAAACTATTAATTATGCTATTAATTATGCCTTGACTTCATAGTGACAAGTGTACAATTAAAACACAGTCATACACTGTATTTTGCATTGTTTTGCTCTCTTTCATACTAAACACCCCCTCCAAACAATCAGCTACCTAAAAGGAAAAAGATTAGAGACCTTCTTGAATTCCCTCAACATTCCTCATTCTAACCACAGGGGTTCTTCTTTTACCTCAGAGACATCAAACTATCCTCAGGTCCTTTATGTACTTGCCCTTCCTTCCCCCTACCTCTCCCTAAGAACTGGCTATGGCTACTCATAGAATCCCAGATTTCGTTCTTTGATCACACTGCCCAACTAGTTGTGTTAAAGTTGGTGTGCTTTCTGTTACCTTACACTTTCACTCCTTCAATAGAGATTCTCTGTCTCTCTCTAACACGATCATATTCTTTTATTTGCCTATTGGCCGCCTTGTCTCTGGTTTCAACTTGACATAAGTAGAATTTGTCTCTTTCTCTTTCTATAGCTCAATTCTGAAAATCTGAGCAGCACATAGTAGCTACTGAATACATATTTAATATTTTATTGTATTGATGATCTTGTGATTGATCCTCCTGATTGATTAGAATCACAACACTTTACAAATGAAAATATTTTAGAGCACTGGAGTCTAATTATATGCTTAATATTAATATCACCAAAACATTGTGTCCAAATTAAACAAGCTGTATAGCTGAATTTTCTATATGGGAAATATCATATTGCCCAAAGAAGTATTTTTCAATCTTATTACAAAGTTATTCCACAGAGTAAATAAAAATTACTTTATTAATTCAAGAAATGCTTATTAATCTCAGACCTCTCACCTGAGAATGCTTGTTAGGGCATGGCAATGAACAGAATAGGGACAGCACAGAAACCTTGTTTTCATGGACTCGACATTCTAGAAGGAACATGGAAACAAACACAGTAAGTTGGTAACAGCATAGTGCCTTAGAATGTGATATGGAGAACAAGACATAGCTCAGAGCAAACTTCATAAGGATGAGGGCATTGGGTGGAATAAATGTGGATCATCGAGACAGGGAGAACTCTGAGCATAAATGGCTATATTGTCAAATGTACAGAGGACAGATTTTGAAAGAAAATTGGGAGGCAAGAGGGGTGTCATGCTTAGAAAGTACCAACAACAAATTAAAATAGAATTACAACCAAAGTCCAATCTGGAAAACCACTGAGTTTATTGAAGTTCCTTCTAGAAATTAAATAGTTACTTAAAGTACCGTGGGTTGCTGTGGAATAGTCCTTCTGTACACTGTGTGAACATGTGTAGCTAGTATAGTGTTAATAAATAAGTTGATTGGTTAAAAGCTTAACGGAATAAAGTTAGGCAAGAAAGCCAAATTGAGAATGATGGGATGAAATAGAGCAGAGTCAGGAGTCACCAGCAAACAAGAGAACAAATCAGACACACAAAATGGGAAAGAGGTAAAAGCCACAAACCTTGGGGCAGCACATAGATTAGTAGAAATGGGTTAAATTATAAGAGTTAGGTAGTAGCAAGCCTGAAGTATCACCTGAGCATTTATAAGTAATATTACATCTCTGGTGGTTATTTGGCACTGGTGGCTGGGATTGGGAAAGAAACATCTGCCTATAGTGGGTGACCCTTACCAGTTACCCCACAAAACACTCTCATCACTGGGTGGATGTTAACTTCCATATAGCTGTATTGAATGAATTTTCCTTTTCTTTTTTAAAAATTGATTTTATTGAGCTCTAAATTTTTCTCTGCTCCCCTCCCTGCCTCTCCCCTCCCCCCTTCAATCCTCCCCCAAGGTCCCCATGCTCCCAATTTACTCAGGAGATCTTATTTTTTTTCTACTTTCCATGTAGATTAGATTTATGTAAGTCTCCCTTAGTGTCCTCATTGTTGTCTAAGTTCTCTGGGATTATGGTTTATAGGCTGGTTTTCTTTGTTTTATGTTTAAAAAACCACCTATGAGTGAGTACATGTGATAATTGTCCTTCAGCGTCTGGGTTACCTCACTCAAAATAATGTTTTCTAGCTCCTGTCTTCCTGCAAAATTCAAGATGTCGTTATTTTTTTCTGCTGTGTAGTACTCCACTGTGTAAATGTACCACATTTTCCTTATCCATTCTTTGGTCAAGGGGCATTTAGGTTGTCCCCAGGTTCTTGCTATGACAAACAAAGCTTCTGTGAACTTAGTTGAGCACATGTTCTTGTGGCACGATTGAGCATCCTTTGGGTATATACCCAAAAGTGGTATTACTGGGTCTAGAGGAAGGTTGTTTCCTAATTTTCTGAAAAATCACCACACTGACATCCAAAGGGGCTGTACCAGCTTGCACTCCCACCAGCAATGCATAAAAGTGTTCCTTATCATTGATCTTCGTCGCTCTGTATACTTTAGCATCTCCTGGGACCACAGGACTACTCATAATTAGAAAAGAATCGCATACACTGGCTGAGAGGTATAGTTGAGAGTGGCTTAGACTCTCAAGGGAGGGTCCAATGACTCTTCCCACCGTCCCAGGCTGTAAGGGAATTTCATAAGTTAACAGGCCTCATTTCAGGGTTCTTTTGTATATAGTCACAGCTGCTCTGATGAACATGATGGCTTTTATGCTCCGAGGACAGTGTTTAATAACAGTAGGAAAACAGGATTTTAAGCATGGTGCAGGGATCTTAGATTTTACTAAGGAAGGAAGGAGCTTCTACACTGTGATAAATAAGGGTATTATTGCACTGAGGATTTAAAGACTCTTTGGGGGTCTCTACAAAGCCAGGGTTAAATTAGAGAAATGCAGTAGAAGTGTATTTTAGCAATCTTAGATGGTGAGAACTATGGCTAAGATCGTGGCACTTACGGATCAGTCATTGATAGATAATTTAATTCCAAACATGTTTTGGTCTTGGATTTGGTGTGGCCTATGAACGGGATGGAGAAAGTCAGACTAGCTGGAAGTGTAAGGTGATGGAGCACCTGTCCCCGTGCAGAGGGACAGAAACTAGGACTAGGTTGTAGCAGAAACAGACCAGGTCTGATCATAGCTTTATTCTGGGTACCAGGAAATGTGCTCAGAAACAGAGAACATTACAAGCAATTGCAATGTGATGAAACTTTCAGAATAATCTTATATTTATTTATTACTGTAATCAATTTATGTGAGGAATTGCTTTAGGCAGTTTGTTGACAAGAAAACAACAAAGCCAGGAAGTGATAACTAATTAGTTCTTTGTGAGGATGTTGATAGTGATGGTATTATCTGATAAACAGATTCCCAAGAAAAATTGTTGTTATGCACCAAAAGATCTCCCATTTTCTGAGCAATCTACTCATCTTATTCATCAGTACCAGATACATATTTATTTCCTTGTGCAAAAAACAATATCACCTGTGGGATGATCAGCCTTGTTAAATGACAACATCTAGCTTCAGACTAAAACAACCTTTCTGAATTCTCAATTTTTTATTGAGATTCCGTTTATCATTTACTAAAAAATAAAACCCAGGGATAAATATAAGAAATAAACCCAAGAGTTTCTCAGAGTGAACAAAATAGGGTCCTGCCTCTCTTCTCTTCCCATGCATTGCCATGGTTCCTCCTCTTTCTCCCCAGTGTGTCCTTCTGCCAGCCTCTAGCCTACTAAATGTGGACTCTGCTCACTAGAGCAATCAACACAAACAGATCTCCACCCCAAATTCTTAACCCTTCTGATTTGAGAAAAATATTCTTCATTTCATGAAACTACGACTTTCCCTTTCTTCACATTTTGTTTTCTAACTGGAAAGTCATTTGTTTGAATTCCTATTGTGACCATCACCACTGTTTACCTCTCTTTTAGCCAGCCTAATTAGTACCCCTCTGCTGGAGCATCTCTGATCACACTTAGGTCTTTACACAGCCACTTGATTTTAGGTGACACTGTCTCACAATTCTTCATTAGTCTTTATATTGTATTATCTATTTTCAGTTAACAGATCATGAAGTAATGATATAAGTTGTTTACTTATTATGCTGATGTTGGTTAGCGATAAATGGAAGGCTAATTTAAGACCTTGTCTATATAGTAAAAGACCAATGGAGAGCAGGATATAAAGCTGCAAATATGTAAAGGTGCAATAATGAAACTTATTACTTTGTATGCTAAATTAAAATTCAAGACAAATAAAATCCTTGCAGGCATATATTCAGATTATACCATGGAAAATCCATGCCTCTGTAGATGTTTCCTGAGCAGGGTGAGTATATATACCCTAGACATGAGCTACTGATGTGAGAGATTAACAAATGGCTCCAGCCTCACAAGTGAGTCACTGAAGATGAACCATGCTGAGTTTAACTCCATACTCTATACAAGGCCATGATAGTTTCAGAAGAGCAAGGATCCACAGACTTGTTGGTATAATCACACGAACTTAGCTCATTCCTTCCTCATCATTAATCTGAGCATCCCCATGCCTGCTCATTCTTGTTGGAACATGATATGGTCCCAGAGTTCTGAGCAGTTACAGGGTGTGTTATCTACTACATTGGTTTTGCTCCTGTATAAAGGGGATTAGTGGAGACATGCATAGATGGAAGTTTCTGTCCTGCCCTGGTCTTACAGCTGTTCAGTCCCAACAAAACACACAGAGGGTTATATTAATTATAAACTGGTTTACCTATTAGCTCTGGCTTACTATTAACTATCTCTTACAACTTAAATTAACCCATAATTCTTATCTATGTTTAGCCACATGGTTTGATACCTTACTCAGTGAAGCATTATCATCTTGCTTCCTTTGCATCTGGGTGGTGACTGCAGAGTGAGACTTTCCTCTTCCCAGAATCCTCCTTGTCTGGTTGCCTCACCTATACTTCCTGCCTGGCTCCTGACCAATCAGTGTTTTGTTAAACCAGTACAAGTGACAAATCTTTACAGGGTGCAAGGGAATTATCCCACAGCAGACAGGTAAGGATCTTAGGCTTCTGGAAATATTTTCAGCAGCAAACTATTATGTTATGTAATAATATTAACATTTTTTACTTAAAAATTTTTAAAAAATGTTTCATAACAACCCTAGTTCCTCCTCCCTCTCATACACTACTCAGAGAGAGTAAGGCCCCTCACTTGGGGAACTAACAAATGGGCTGGAGAGATGACTTTGCTGCTTAAGGGGTGCAGGAGGCTTCAAGATATCCATAAGTCCTGTAAACTACTTAAATACTGATTCTGGCTTTACCTAGATTTTAAACTCTGTGAATCTAGAGAAAATTACCAAATTTAGTTTGAGGATGAAATTTAAAAGTTAAATAGTAGTGTTAATGTTGATAGTAGCAAGTGATTCTAACACATTGCACTTATGTATCCCTGGAGACATTTGGTAAGGATATGTTATAATCTCCATATTCATTTCTACAATTACTTTGTAGAAGCAACTATCAGACATGAGAGGTTAGAACTTACCAAACTTAGCAATTTGAAATATGATTAAGTAGAGCTTTATATTTAAAAAACGGCTTAAGGGTTAAGGATCTCTTGTAAACCAAAGCATACAAAATAGAATATATATTAAAAAGGAATTGTAATATTGCCAAATCAATATTGAATTATAAAAATACTAATTAAGTCAGTGGAAAGAGAGATAGATAAAAGACAATCTAGGTAGACTCAGATTGTATTACTTAAGGATCATCTTTTTATGTGTTATACCAGTCCTGAGGCTAGATTTTAAGACAAAGAAAAACCTAACAAAATAGCAGAAGACAAATGCACACGTGACTCAGGAAGAACGGGTAGACTTTTTTGTTGTTGTTGACACCGCCAATCTGGTTGGCATTAGCTGGACATAAATTGTTACAAGTAGCTTGAGGCCAATAAAAAAATACTTTGCATTTCACATGAGACAGGATTATCCTGTCAGCGCATCGGAAACAATGAAAGTTTTGGCGAGTGGCATGACAAACTGATGCAGAATTGGGAAAGCTGCCAACAATGAAAGGCATGATGGGAAAGGATGGAGGTTTGCTATGACCAAGTGGAAAGGTTTTCCGGCTGAACTGGAGTTGTGGCTGTTACAGACATAATGTCAGTATGGCACAAGGGAAAGGGACACAATACAGATGAACAAGCAGAGAGACTGACAGCTTCTTGGATAAAATAGGCATGCATGACAAGTGGACTCAACCTGAGAAAGTAGGGAAATAGCTCAAATTCCTAAAAAAAATACATTATTAACAGAAATGCAGGGGAAAAATGAAGTAGAGGCTGCTTGAAGTAAAACATGAATTTTGATAAAATAATAAATTATAGATGATGAGAATTCATTTGAGCTTGGGTATGGTGAAGCAAACATTTAATCCCAGTATTTGGAAAAAACAGACAGGCATATCTCTGTGAGTTTGAGGCTAGCCTGGTCTACAGAGTGAGTTCTGGGACAGTCAGAGCTGTTAAATAGAGGAATGCTGTCTCAGAAAACAATATAGAAAAAAGGAAAGTCATAGGAGAATGTGCACAGAACTTCAGCTTCCCTGCAAAGTCTCAGTACATTCCACCACTAGCAGCCGTGTGATTCGGTGCTCACAGGTCCTCAGAGCAAGCCTGTGCGCATGCAGACATCAGTTTTCCCCTTGGATTCTCTTTATGTAACCCTGATCTTTGACTAAGTGCCTTCTCTTCTCTAAATCTTAGACACTAGTTTCCTATTTCTCCACTTTCCTTCATGGGCACTCTTTTCTCTCTGGTATGTTAATCTTCTCCTGTTCTCCGGATACATTTCATCAATTTTCTGAATGCACAGACTTCTTATTCAGAAGAAACTTATAAGGCAAATTCCAATCCTAAACCTGGTACTGATGGAACCCCTTCACTTCTGTGTACCAGGCTTTTTCTCTTTGACCACCAATCAGTTCCCAAATCATTACACAGAGACTTATCGTTAGTTTTTAATGCTCAGCTTTAGCTGAGGCTCACTTCTGTTAGCTCTTTCCTTCTGTATATCTTACTTTCACTGTTTCTTGTATCTGACTGGTTGGAAGTTACCTGGTTTCTGGCCCCAGGCATGTCACTATCTTTCTCCCTCATTCGTTTCTCCTTCTCTTTCTTCTTCTTTCCTCTTCTTGAATGAAGACTCTTCCTTCTACTTATTCTCTCTGCCCACCAGTCCCACCTATCCCTCTTTGGCCCAATCACTGGCCTTTCATCTCTTTATTAGATGAACTGGGTGCCTTATACAGGCAAGGTGAAACAAATGTAGTACATCTTCACATCGTTAAACAAATGAAGCACAAATCAATGTAACTTATCCTTACATCATCAACCAAATGCGGCATAAACAAATCTTTGCCTAGTTAAGGTATTACTCCACAATATTTTCAGCCACTGACCTTTTTCATAATTAAAACTTGAAACAATTCCTGCCCAGTGTGAACGCACTGAACTGATCCTCAGCTTACCGCTTTGTTTCTGAATCTCTCCAATAAGACTGCCCAGCCTTCCTTGCTGCTGCTATTGGCTTCTCTATGGCAGCAGGTGGTGCCTATTAAGTATAAGAGCAGGATTGGAAGAAGCGGGCACTTGTGACCAAAGCTAGAACAGCTGTAAGTTGCTGCAAGCCCTGCCTAACTTTTCAAATGTTGACCCCTGAGAGACTACAGATAACTATTAGATGTCATTTGAGAAGAAAGTAAAATGTTAAAGAATTGGAGAGTAAAATGATGACTGCCACACACACCTTTAACACACAGGACTGACTGCCTTGCTTTCAGCTCTAAGGAAGCCTCAGTTTATGTGTCACTTGGTGCTGTGAACCCACTTCTCCTTATTGCATGGCTTTCTTTTTAATTCTCTAAAACTATGCTTTCCTTCTTGTATCCCAATGTGTTTGTTCCTCCCCCTTAAGAGGGACCTCATATTTTTGATTTTACCAATAAATACTATCTTCATTGTCTTAACAAGTTGGGTCTGTTTAAACAAAATACAATATGTCAAGTGGCTTAAACGACAAACATTAATTTCTTTAATTTCTTGAGCCTTGACATGAAAAGTCAGTTACCAGCACAGTTAGGATTGTGGTATCAACAATCATTCTCGGTAAAAGTAAAAAAAATGAAACTTACATCTTGCTGGCAACCAACAGCTTTCTTATCATATTCAAGGCCTGTGGAATAGGAGAGCATTCCCCATTGGCTACTGTAAACCTAGCTGTCATCAAGAGGCTGGTGAAGTCACAGAACCTAGAGGAGAATATAATACTGCCACCTTCTTAAATTAGCTATAATTTCTATCTATATTCTAAATATTTATTCTTATACCCACAGATAAATGAAGGTCTCCCCACTCATAAAAGAAGCTTACTTTTGCAGTAGATAGAGACTATACCAGAAATCCATAACTGTTCAAAAACTCAGAGAACAACAGATATGGATTGCCTAGCCGTAAATGATACATCTGCAATGCTACCTCTACACCCAAGCCTTAGGGAACACCACAGAAGAGGAGATCTAAGATCTAAGAGCTGGAGGACCAAAACACCATCCAAAAGATAGCAGTATGTTATAGATGAAACAGGAAAGCTGAACTCATAAAATCTAAAAACTATGATAACCCAAAGAAGACCTGCATAATGCCATCACTGGACATGCCAAGCACAGTGAGGGAAATCTCACAGTACTCCACCTCTAGACAAAGAATCATAACGCCTGCTGAGAGAGATAGAATTATTTACTTATTTATAGTTTCTACATACGTACACAATTTTAGTTTATAAGTGCTTTAGGTAAACATGAAATATTTCCATATTTTTTTCAAATATAGGAGAATGAAATTAGTCCTGTATCTACCACCCTAACAAATACTAACTCTAAGTGGATTGAAGATCAAAATGTAAATCCTGAAACACTGAAACTGCTAGAAGAGAAGCAAGGCAGTATCCTTCAACACATAGGTGTAGCGAAGGACTTTCTAAATAAGACTCCATTTGCTCGGGAATAAAGATCCACAGTTGACAAGTCAGGCCACATAAAACTGAAAAGCTTCTGTACAGAAAAGGAAACAGTCAGACATTTGATTTTCTCTAATAGGCTAATCCCATCACAGAACTCACTCTTCTAACCTAATTTTATCATCGTCAAGTGTCCAAGAACCATCTCTCTAAATTATCATAATCCTGGTGGTTAAAGTTTTAGCACACAGATTTGGAAGTAGAGTACATAACAGTCTTTAGCATCTACCATTTAAAATACTTGCTGTAGATGGGAAAGAAGCCTTTCTTGATTAGACTACCACTGTAGGTACCTCACTGTATGGGACCCTGTGTAGAAATTCCCTCTGCATTGATGTGGAAATGCAATCGGTGCCCTTTCCAGTGACAGAAAGGGAATCCTTAGATTGAACACGTAGGTTCTGTCACCCAGTGGTTCGAGCCCACCAAGCAAATCATCTTTAGTCTTGTTGCCTTACAGTCTTCCTTTGCAAAATGCAGATTGCTAAATGAACGATTGCTACATGTTTAAAATTTTGAGTATATAAATAAAAGATGTAGAGTATAATTCCATGTGGCTGGGCAAATTTCTGTGAAACCATTTCACTTGTGTGAGCTGCAGAGTGGTGTTTCAGTATTGCTTTAAAGGCAACACCACTTTAAGATTTTTAGGAAAATTTTGGGGGAAATTGCCTTAAAATGTAGATGTGTGATGAAGGTTTCTCATTTATACATACTTCTCTGGAAAATATTGGAAATTTCCTCTTGCTAATTTCCTCCAGGGCTCCTGCAGGCTGCTCCATTAGCTGGTCTGTGCTGCGAAAAGCCCTAGTCAGCCCAGCTCCAGCAGGAGGCCTGTGAACCTCTTTGTGATGTGGCTCTAAAATCTTATAGGAGTCTAGCGCTGAGAAATAATTGCCTTTTAGTGCCAGTGCAGTCTTTGGCAGCAAAGCCAAGCAGAGAAAATAGCAGAAAGCAGCTGCACAAGGATGAACGTTCTCCCAGACACGGACATATGATCACTTGAGCTTCTCCTTTCCACAGATGACTTCCAGCCAAAGCATGGAAACCCTCTAAATATTACTGCAACCTATGAGTGATTCACACACTTGTGAGAGACGAGTGGATTCAGTCAACTCCGTGATATCGGCACCGAAGGGAGCCGTGCATCAAAATGACAAATGTGCTTCTTACTGGGAGGGAACGCTCTGCGCAGAACCTAGAAACTTAACCTCAAACAAACCCTTACACCTTCTGCTTTTATGATGCACTTTCCTCTCTGAGATATTCCGGTCATACTTTCTAAAACACACTGTATGAACATTCACATCAAAATGATCAACATATTAAGATGTCTTAGTGACTTTGTTAAAGGATTTCTGATGGCTCGGTGAACTACACAAGTATTAGATGACACTGTAAATGTTAGCATTAGTCTAAACCCCCAATATAGATGTCAGTAAACACCCTTTGCTGCTTGGTAGAATATAGTGCTTCATTAAACAAAAATAAAAATAACTGAAGTCCTTGACTCCATATTCAAAATGGAAATACAAACAGATGTTTAGTATTTAATTAGCAAATCCTTAGGATATATTATAAGACATACAGGGAAAAGAATATTTAATATTAATACCCAGGTCTTGGACTGAAGAAGTAGATCCTCAACTTGGATACCACGATTTGAGACGGGTGAAAATAAGCCTCTAGACTAAACTAAAAAGAATTATTGACAAGATAAAAACTGAGCAAATCAAATAAAGAGTAGATCAACAATCTTGATTTTTCCCTTAGCCTCAGGCTCCAGTCTCGCTTCACTTGGCATAATAAGGATTTTGTAGCTTTTTAAATCTTACTATGCTTAAGAGGAGATTTTCCAATGTAAGTGCCTAACTTCAGTTTAGCATTCTAATTCGATTTGAATTTGTCAACAAATGAATATTGTTGGTATAGTCTACAGTCCTCAGAATTTATATTCTAAACAGATTAACTATGTATTTTTAAACATGTGAAAATTCTAAACAGAAGGAATATATCTCATATTGTCTCACAGGGTTACACACTATGATTGCTTGATTTTGCTTATTTTTTGTATTTTTTATTGACTTTTATTGAGCTCTACGTTTTTCTCTGCTCCCCTCTCTGCCTTTCCCTCCCCCCTTTCAGCTCTCCCCAAAGGTCCCTATGCTCACAACTTACTCAGGAGATATTGTCTTTTTCTATTTTCTACTTATTAATAAGTGATTAAGTTCAGGATGGAAATATACAGTCTCCTATAATTTTTTTTTCGAGACAGGGTTTCTCTGTAGCTTTGGTGCCTGTCCCAGAACTAGCTCTTGTAGACCAGGCTGGCCTCGAACTCCCAGAGATCCGCTTGCCTCTGCCTCCCGAGTGCTGGGATTAAAGGCGTGCGCCACCACCGCCCGGCTCCTATAAATTTTTAAACCTGCCTTTGGTAATCATGCTACAGCAATGAGACATGCATTGAGAGACAGGAAATAATTGTGTTTTAAGGAGAGGGTTTCCTATTTTTATTTAAGTGTGGGTGTGCATCTGTATATGTAGTGTGTGTATGTATGTGACTGTGTGTAACTGTTTTTGTGTGTGCTTGTGTGTGAGATTGTGTGTGTGTGTGACTATGTGTTTTTGTGAGGGCACAGAGGGCATAAGAGGGTTTCAGATGCTCTGGAATCGGACAGAGTTGTGAGCGCGACTGTGGGAAACTAAACTCTAGTCCTGAAGAAAAGCAGCAAGAGTTCTTTATACACTGATACTTCTGTCTACCACAGGAATTAATCTATATATTCTCTGAACGTATTAAAGTTAATGTTTTTTTTTATTTTTATTTATTTATTTATTTATTTATTTATTAAAGACTTCTGTCTCTTCCCCACCGCCGCCTCCCCTTTCCCTCCCCCTCCCCCAATCAAGTTCCCCTCCCTCGTCAGCACAAAGAGCAAACAGGGTTCCCTGTCCTGTGGGAAGTCCAGGGACCACCCACCTCCATCCAGGTCTAGTAAGGTGAGCATCCAAACTGCCTAGGCTCCCACAAAGCCAATACGTGCAGTAGGATCAAAACCCATTGCCATTGTTCTTGAGGTCTCAGTAGTCCTCATTGTCCACTATGTTCAGTGAGACCAGTTTTAACCCAGGCTTTTTCAGACCCAGGCCAGCTGGCCTTGGTGAGATCCCACTGGACCCAGCAATACCACTCTTGGGAATATATCCAAGAGAGGCCTTATCTTACAACAAAAGTATATGCTCTACTATGTTCATAGCAGCATTGTTTGTAATAGCCAGAACCTGGAAACAACCTAGATGCCCTTCAATTGAAGAATGGATGAAGAAAGTATGGAATATATACATATTAGAGTACTACTCAGCAGTAAAAAACAAGGACTTCTTGAAGTTTGCAGGCAAATGGATGGAAATAGAAAGCACTATCCTGAATGAGGTAAGCCAGACCCAAAAAGAGGAACATGGGATGTACTCACTCATATTTGGTTTCTAGCCATAAATAAAGGACATTGAGCCTATAATTCGGGTTCTTAGAGAAGCTAAATAAGAAGGAGAACCCAAAGAAAAACATATAGGCATCCTCCCGAACATTAACCTTCATCAGGCGATGAAAAGAGACAGAGACAGAGACCCACATTGGAGCACCGGACTGAAACCTCAAGGTCCAAAGCAGAAGGAGAGAGAGCACGAGCAAGGAACTCAGGACCACGAGGGGTGCACCCACACACTGAGACAATGGGGATGTTCTAAAGTTAATGTTTTTAATGCTCTTTTCAAGAACCACTTGTGTTGATTGTCAAGTTATGTGTAGCTCTTCCTGAGAATTAAGAAAAAGATTTATACTTTCCATTCATCATATAACCTATTGGCATGAAGATTATTATCTTGATTATTCTATGTATGTATGTATGTATGTATGTATGTATGTATGTATGTATCTATCTATCTATCTATCTATCTATCTATCTTCTATTTTTCTATCATCTCTCTCTCTCTCTCTCTCTCTATATATATATATACAGATATAGTCTATCCATTTTTGTCAACTTGATACAAGCTAGAGTAATTTGACAAGAAGGTTTCTCAATTAAAAAAAATATCTCTACCAGATTGAGTTGTGGAACATTTTCTTGATTAATTATTGATGTATGCAGGACAAGTTGACTGGGGGTGCTAGAATCCCTGGGAAGTTGGTTGGGCATGGTATCTAAAAGCAGGCTGAGGGAGCCTGAAAGCAATGTTTCTGTGGTCTCTGATTCAATTCCTGAATTATCTTCTTGTCTTGAATTCTTTCCAGTGAAGGATTAGAATGTGGAAGTGTAAATGAAATAAACCCTTTCCTCTCCAACCTGATTCTGGTCATGGTGTTTTATCAAGCAATGCAAACACTAAGTCAATAGTAATGGTGGTAAGAAGATGGAAGTATTGTCTAACTGTAGTGTTTACAGGTTGGCTTCTGGGACGTTATAGATCATTAAAATGTAGCACATATCTTTGTAAGGAAAAAGAGAGAAAATGTGGGCAGATACAGATAGACTTTTGCTGTTATACAATGTAGCAAAAAAGCATGGCATGGGTCTATGCTATACTTTGAGCTTTCTGTCTCTAACTATAAGCCAAATCAAGCTCCCCCCTCCCCCAAAATGACCTCTTTGGATATTTTCTAACCTTCTCAGAAAGCTGAGCAACATAATCACTCATAGGTTCATCTGCCCACTGATTTTTATTTTACTGCATAGAGTCATGCATGTTGAAATGGGTCATTGTGGGTTGAATGCATCCCTAAAACCCATGTGTTGTTGTTCTCCAGCATATGAGCTTATTAGGAGATAAGATCACCTCAGAAGTAACCCAATTAAAATGAAGAATTGAGTGGGCTTGCCAACAGTATAGCAACTGTATTTCTAAGTTTAGGGGCAGATACACAGAGAGCACCAAGAGAAGATGAAGTCAAAGATTGGGATGATGCTTCTACAAGCGACGACACACCACAGATGTCCAGGAAGCCAGTAAACATTAGTGAAGACATGGAGCAGGTTTCCTCTCATAGCTCCTCAACAAACCCTTTCTCTTGAACATTGGCCTCCAGAGCTGTAAAACAAAACTTACATGCTGTAAAAATATTCAGTTGAAGTACTTTTTTCTGCAAAACACAACAAACTAAGACAGTTTTAGTTTGGTCTCAAAAACACATGAAAATATAAGAAATTTATTAATCTTGAACTAAAGCAAGTATTTGAGGAGCTGACAGCAGTGAAAGTGGCAATTATTACACTGGCATGCAACAAAACAAGAATCCTTCAACTTGTTTAGAGGACCGTCCAGGGCCTAACATGGTTTCCATACTTAGGCAAAGAAGCACCGATAGCCTTACATGTAAGGAAGTATACATCCAAATTTTTGGTTTAAAATAAACCATTTTTTTTTTTGTCAAGTTGGCTTGATCGACAATCCAGTAGTGAAGAGCATTTCCTGGTCTTCCCGAGGAGGCAGTTTTTAGTTCCCATTACCGTCATGGCGGCTCACAGGACTCTAATGCCAGTCTCAGGATCAGATGGCGCTCATAATGACGTCTGAGGGCACCAACGTGCACTTGGTACTCTCAGCTCACAGGACTCTAACGCCAGTCTCAGAATCAGATGGCTCTCATGACGTCTGAGGGCACCTACATTCACATGGTGCTCACACACTCACTCAATCACAAAAGCACATAAAATGTTAAGCAAATTATTCTTTAAAACCTACGTAACTAAGCTCATTGTATTCACACAGACCTGTGTTCCCATTCAGAGTAGGAAATCTAACGCAAAGAAATCAGCCTGAAGCCTGACTGAAGTGTATACTTCATTCAAGGGCAGCCTCAGCAGCTTAGAGTCCATGCAAGAACACCAAACTGGAGCACTGCAGTGGAGCATTAAAGAAGACAGATTGCTGTTGTCACTGCTCCCTTCTTGTGTGCTCACTCAGGTTGAGCGGGGCCTTGTTCTTATGGACTTCAGGAAGAAGGAGTGATCCTACCCTGTGTTATGAGCTGCCCAAGCAGGGAGAGCAGTGTTTATGAGCAAACCCCTAGAAATGATGTGCTGAGCGAAAAAGAAATGTAAGTCAAACAGAGAACTCCTGACCGCTGGAGGTAAAGTAGAAGAAAGTCGACATGACACTAGGATTCTTAGAAGTCTGTCTTGGACTGTTAGGATGGTTCCAAGGAAGAAGGACATAGAATAAAACACAGTGCTTTTGGTGGAAGGCTGCAAGAAAAAGAGACACATATGCTCTAATGTAATTCCTTTGTTCCTCAGAACTCAAAAGCTAATATTTAAATGGCCGTGTAAGTGTGCCCAACACAGAGAATATTGCAATTGGTTCTGAATGGAAAGGAAGCCCTTTTGTTGGAGAGTCCCTTTATATGAGAGATGTTTTCAACATTCTCTCTTGCCTCTTCCTCAAATTGTGGGATGGTTTACTGTTTAGAACAAAAGAAAATAGAGTCTTATATCCTTCACTTTTGATTTGGGATGTTGCTTAAACGTAACTTAATGCATTTCCCAGGAAAGGGTGATTCTGTGACACACATATTACACATACAGGATCATACTTATTGATGAAAATTTATCTACCGACTTTTTCATGTTATTAAAGTTATTTTCAGTGAACACATATCAAGTGCCCTTTTGGTAACATGACAAAATGCTGAGTAAAAGGATATCTGGAGTTATGGCAGCACCATATTTACAAATAAATGCAAATTTCAAAACCAAGATTTGCAAAAATACCTTATATGTGCTAAGCAGTGAAACTAGAGTCTATGGCCATATTTTCTTAAAGGCAGTGTTGAAAGCATTCGGATTAAGGCCAGGCTTCTCGTGGATGAATTATTTAAAGCATGTTGTGGAGGGATTGATGTACACACAAAGAAAAGCAGGCAGGGAGAGAAAAGAAGTTTTAGCACAATGGGGAACAGAAAGCTATGCTGTCAACAACCCTGACACAAGATATCTGGTCCTTCCCTTCCTGAGAACCAACTGTTTAGAGAGTGGTTTTCTGCAAACCTGGTAGATGGGCGACTCTGGGTGCTGCGCTTGGATCGGTGCTCTGAGCACAGCTCCAGAGGAGGAAACGGCCTGGGGTTCAGGAAACTGTCCAATTTGGTGGTGATCTTTTTCAAGCTTAACATGAAATATTTCACTCAGTTTTATTTTTACTGGGCCAGACAGACTTGAATGAGCTTACTTTGCTGTCTTAATTGGTTTGACTTCTGTAGATGTAGCACATAAACAAAATCGTGTTCTGTTATTTAGGAAATGAGATGAAAAGCAGCCATGGAGAACAGGCTGGCTGCTGTTGCTGCTTCTTTCCTTGACTTATATATAATATTTATGTATATATATATGTATACACACACACACACACACACACACACACACACACACATATATATATATATTGTTGTGAAAACGAACACCTTTTTCTGAGGTTGGAATATAGTCCAAGGTTTGTCATTATTTACATGGAAAATATATACATAGTGTCAAATCTAAAAACTCATTTAGATTCTTATTAGGTGTCCACACTGAAATTCCAATTGATAGCAATTGTTACGGTTTGGATTTTAAATCTCTCCCCCAAACACATGTGTTGAAGGCTTGGTCCTTAATAAAGCAGTGTTCAAAAGTGGGGCTTTTAGGAAGTGCTTTGAATCATGAGGGCTCTGAACCCATCCATAGGCTAATCCATTTGGGAATGCACTATTCAGTGGGCTTAGTAGGTGAAGGGAACCTTCAAAATGTGGTCTAGTTAGCAGTCTCTGGATGTGCTCTCTGAAAGTTTTTTAGTTTCCTGCCTCCTTTCTCTCACTCTGCTCACATTTGGTCCACACAGGTGAGTAGCTCTCCTTCACCATCCATCCACCACCACCATCCATTCGCTCTCACCGCAGGGCCAGGAACTCTGGGAAAGTGGCCTTTGCCTGCAACCTCACAACTGTGAGTCACAACACACGTTTCTTCCTTGTAGGTTTTCTCTAAGGCATTTTATTACAGATACTGACTTTATTCTGATGATGGACTATTCCATTTGAATATAACATCCCCCCCATACATCTCTCAAATTTAAAATGATCTCTTCAGCAACTGAAGCATATTTTCTATGTTTTTTCCTTTATTTAAATATTTTTTTGAGGCAAGGTTTCTCTGTAGCTTTGGTGCCTGTCCCGGAACTAGCTCTTGTAGCCCAGGTTGGCCTCGAACTCCCAGAGATCCGCCTGCCTCTGCCTCCCGAGTGCTGGGATTAAAGGTGTGCGTCACCACCGCCCAGCTTTTTTTAATTTTTTTTTTTACCACTGCTGGGTTGAAAATTTAAAATACTGACAAAATATTTTTTTTGAATTATCTGCTTTTATTATGGCAATTAAAATAGAACTCTGGAGCCCTCTAGAATTTGAGTACCCTCAAGCTTACCACGTGGTGATGCATGAGTATTATAAATGCAATTACACAGTTGCTGAAGAACACCTACTCTGAAAGACAATTAAACAGAGCTATATCCTTATAAGTAGGAAACACAAGCAGAACACAGGCACACACCTTTAATCCCAGCACCAGAAGGCAGAGGCAGGAGGATCTCTGAGTTCAAGGTCTGATGCCTGCTCTGTAGAGCGAGCCCCAGGTCAGCCAGGGCTACACAGTGAGACCCTGCCTCCAAATAACAAAGTGGGAAACGTGCAGAAAACAGGAATAGTCATCACTCTTGAGATGTGTTTTGGGTTGGATTTTCTAAAATGGCAATATTGCCTCCCTTCTTTCATGTAGGAGCTTCTTACACTTTAGTATGCACAAGATCACCAGGAGCCCTGTTAACATCCAGACTCCTTCCGAGCCCTGGACTGTCTATCTCCTGCTCCCCCCCCCCCCGTGGAACTATAGATGCTAACTGGTGTCTGCATTTAAGGACATTACGGGAGTATAAAAGTATCTGGGAAGACGTTAGGGGAAGTACAAGTGGGTCTTAGCATCAGGCAAGGTCATCAAGCTAGGAATCTCAGCTAGGCTGTGGTCAGTGGAACAAAGCAAACATCCTCTGACAAAATATTTTTACATAGACTGCATTGGTGAAAGGCGATGAATGACCCACATATCTGAAACTACTGACTTTAGTTTTGCTTCTTTTTAATAGTCTGACCTAATAATAAAAAGGCAAGATTGAGCCAGTTGAATTAACTACACACTATCTGTTTTGCTCTTCTGACTGCATTATACAGGTGGGGACTGAGTACTCCTTCTCTCTGCATGGGAAATGACGTTTGGACTCATAATACATCAAATGAAAGAGATTGACCTCATGCCTCCTTTTAGTATCTTTACCACAACCTGTTAACTTCGGTAAGATATGCAGTGATATAAAACTGATAATATAACATTAGTCTTTCTCAGACTCAGTCATCAGCTGTTACTAAATTTCAAGTGTTAAGACATAATATCAGCACTACTACTCTTTGGCCTAAAGACATATTGCCACTCTAAGAGCATGTGTTTGACAACGTTGCATAGCAGCTGGTCCAAGGAGAAAGCTGGCAGAGTGTACTGAGAATGACAATAACACAAGACATTTCTAGGTGCCACTGTGGGCTTTCTTATCCAGCATGAAAGGGTTGGCAGAGCTGTCTTAGTGGCAGTAACCTATGATACATTCACCTATGGTACAACATTATGGATGTTTGTATTTTACGTAAAATGTGAATCCTTTAAAAATTCATATGTAGTTGAACTTCACTTATTTATGGCTTATTAAGGAACATATTCAGATTGTTTATATTTCTGGGGTACTACATGGAGTTGGCTGTGCTTGTGCCTGGTAAGGTAGGTAGGCCAAATGAATCAATGTGACCCTCATCTCGTATTTGTCTCACTTCTTAAAGAACAGTTAAGCTCTAACTTCATCACTTCCCAAATGCACAGTGTGCTGCTCTGAGCTGCAGTGAGTGAAACTGGCCTTTGTCTGTGCATGAGAATAGGATCAAATCTCATTTTCCTGCATCTGAATGACGGCTCTGTCCAAATATATTTCTGATGAGATTCACTTTCCCCCACCACGTGTTCCTAAAACCTTGGTCAATGATTTGTAGAAAATGTTTGCAAATCCATGTATTTCTATGGCTTCCTGGTGTGTTCCAAAGATTCATGCATCTGTTTTTATGCAAGTCCAACACTGTTTAAAGTTTTGTGATGAATTTTAAAAAATGGGGTATGTGAGCTCTCACAAGTGGTACACAAACAAATATCAACAAGCTCTTATATGTATAAAATAACCCTAAGAAAATTATTGCATAAGAAATACCATATATTTTGAAATAGCTCCCAGCGTGATATGCACTAAATAAATGCTATAGAATAGTCACTTACTAAAGCACTGTTTCTCACTGAAAAATTCATTTTTTTGTCTCATATTCCTGTCCACTCATCAGGAACAAAAATTGCTTCACATGTGAAATTAAATTGTCAAGCTTATCTTTGATTTTGCCTCTTATCTGTCTTCAACCATACAATTTTAATTTCAGTTGTCTGCTTTCTAATAGTTTCTATTAATACTAATAGTGATAGTCTTTTTTTCATATATGACTTTATTGGTTTCTCTATGTTTATCTCCCTAGCTAGAGCCTTTGATTAATGTTTCCAGTGCTATTTCTCCACATGGCCTCCTATTCCTTTCTAACAGTTTCCCTGTGATCTGATTCTCTTTTTTATTTAAATATATTTTTCTACAATATATTTTGATCTTATTCTCCACCCTACTTATTACTGTAACTATTGCTGGTCCTCTCTGAAACTTACAGCAAAAAAAAAAAAATCCCTTAGTCCTGTTCTTACTTTGGTGCGGGAGAATTGTCTGTATTCTCTCAATTATGTTTTAAATAAACGCTGATTGGCCAGGCAGGAAATATAGGTGGGAAAACCAGACAGGAAGTAGAAATGATGTAATGAGAACAGGAGAATTCTGGGAAGGAGGAAGTTGATTCCTCCCACTCCTGCCCAGACCATCGAAGCAGCAGTATATGATCTGCCCCACTGAAAAAAGGTAATGAGCCACATGGCTAACATAGATCAGAAAAATGGGTTAATCAAGATGTGAGAGTTAGCCAGTGAGAGGCTAGAGCTAATGGGTCAATCAGCTTTATAACTTATAGAGATCTCTGTGTGATTTTTCTCTGGGACTAAACAGCTGGGGAACTGGGCAGGACAAAAACCCCAACAAACAAACAGACCTCCTCATGTTACATTACTTTACAGAGAAAACTGGAGTGAACATAGAGAATCTTAGTTTCTTGGTCCTAAGTCATAATTCACCCAGACCTTTGCTTCCTGTTATCGTTATTCCTTTTAAAAAAGGAAGGTGTGCAGGTTTTATTTTCTGACAATATTTAAAACTCCCAAATTGTGGAGGAGTGTGCATTTGAGTTTCCATTACAGAGACTTTAAAACTGATCCCCTTTTGTTCTACATGAATCTCTTAGCTGGCAACAATTTAAGAATTTCCTGTCTAATTGCTTTTGTTACATGAAATATAAAAAATAACGAGTATATAATTTCCACACAACAAATTGCATTTTCTTTTTCTTTTTTTAATTTATTCTTTATGGTTCTACCATTAAAGACTAGATTCACAACCAAAATTAGAAATTGTATTTCTAAATCAGTAATTTTCTTAATATCTATTGGTTTTCAATCACTGTTTATAGGAAAAAGAAAAGTCTAAACAGACTCTCTAGGTGTCCATTCCAATAGGAGGTAAGACACCGAGAGATCTGAGCAGATGCACAAGCCAGCAAATGAAGAGAGCTAAGGAAGAAAATAGCAAAGTGGAAAGTTCAGCTGGAGTATAGAAGGTAGTCAGTGTGGCCTTGAACAGCCACAGCTAAGAGTCATGCTAGAAGGGAAAGTCAACACAGCTATGCAGAAACACACTCCAGGTCTTAAGCCTGCTTAAGGACATGCTACTTTTATTTATTTATTCATTTGTTTGATTTTACATCTCCCTGCAATTTCTCTCCTCCTACTTTCTCACCCCCATCCACTCCTGCTCCTCTGTTTTCCTCAGATGGAATGCACCTGGATATCAACCAGCCATATGTATTAATCCTTGTTCATGTTATGAATAGACATTTGTAAAACAGAGAGAGAGAGAGAGAGAGAGAGAGAGAGAGAGAGAGAGAGAGAGAGGAGTGCATAGTCAGAGTCGGCATGAAATTGCCAAAGGAGAAAGACACCAGAGCCTTACCAGTATGCCACAGCTTCATGGAGATACACAGATTAATACATATGGTGTTACTTTAAGATGAAAGAGCTAACTAGGTATATGCTTAAGACAAACAATATTGTAATTAATATAGTTTTGTGTGATTCTTTGGGTCTGGGCAGCTGGAAAATGAAAGTGCAGTCTCCATTTACAAATGACGTTCAAATGTTTGACGAGAATTTCCAGATAAAGCCTGAGAAAGCTTAAAAAAAAAGAGTTCTAGAAAGACAAGAACAGAGTCAAGTGCAGCTTCTTGGTAGTCATCTTTTCTCTAGTAGGTTCTGTTTGCTAGAGGCAAAGAGAGGTGCAACTTCCTTAAGAGAGGCTCAGTATTAGCAGCAAAACCTTGTAGCTCTTTTAAGAATCTCTACCACCAAACACTTACATGGTGTTTATGAGCAGCTGGTGGCAGGCTTCTTGGTGGTGGCATGGACCTAGAAACTCCACAGAGTTGTGGCAATTAATGTGGCTCCTGCTAGTAATTGCACCATGAAGCTAGACTCTCTAAAAAGCTAAGGAATGAGGTGGATCCAGCCTCAAAAGTCAAGGCTTTATTTCCTAGCAATATCGCTTAGCAAATTAAAGACTGATTGCTCAGAAAAAGATAGAGATACATGGTAAAGACAGATTCAGATGAAAAAAAAACTCTAAATGCTTTACCGTGTGTTTAAAAATATATGTAGACTTGGGAGAGAAAAGAAGAGGAATAAAGTCCTTAAAAAACAGAAGAAATAGAGTAGTCAGGTGTGGTGGTATATTCCTTTAATCCCAGCACTTAGGAGGCAGAAGCAGGTGGATCTTGGTGAGTTCAAGGGCAGCCTGTTTTACAGAGTGAGATTCAGGACAGGCAGGTCTACACAGAGAAACACTGTCTCAAAAAACAAACAAACGAACAAACAAAAAAACTACAAGTAAAAGAAATAAAATAAAAGAACAGCCATGTAAAGATGAAAAAGTTTGGATCATTTATATTATTGTGTTTTCTTTGATTTTTTTTGACTGTGGATGAATTAACTACAGAGAAATATTTTATTGTATGGCCCGCTAAGCTAAACCAAAATATATATTTTAAAGGTATCTTAACTTCAAAATTAAAACCTAAGGATATGCTGCTTTTTGAAAGTGGTTCTGCTTTTGTTTCCACAGAGGATAGAAACCTGTGGATTCCTTACTAGTTAATTTGGCTTGATCAAACATGATCCCCTGAAGTGATGACACAGGTGGTCCAACATTCATGACAGCTTCAGAACTGCTGACTGAGATGGACCAACAGCACAGGATACCAAATTTAAGATCTGATTAAGAGAGCCCCAATCAGCAGGAAGTAGTCTAAAAAACTATGCTCAAATTCCCAAATATTGTTTATATATGTTTGCTTCCATTTAAAGGGGGTTGATTGTAAACAGTTAATGCTCTCAGTCAATCTCTTTCTAACAAAACAGGGAGGAAGATATGAAATAGAAATGAATACTTTACACTGGTATGGATTTTGGTTTATTGATGAAAATTTAATACCAATTTTTTATATGTATATTTCAACTGTTGATTAAGGTATGTTTATACAGCTCATTTAAATGTAATGCATAGTTAAGAAATATAGATTAATATGTAGTCATCTATAATAATCAATTTTTTAATTATGTTAGGTTTTCTGGATATACAGAGATACGCTAGATAGATAATCTTCAACACTTCAAAGGTCTACAGAATATGGCATTTAAATTGTTTTAAGGATTTAGACTTTTCTCAACAGTGAGACTTGTCTGTACCAATTACTTTAGAGAGGCATTGAAGAAAGTTTTTATTGAATTTGCATTCAATGTGACAAGACTAACCATTTGGGAAAAAAATTCCCTTTTTTCTGGACAGCTTGATAATAATGCTGTATAAACCTGCTTTTTCCTCTAAATCTCCTACCTGTTCTTCCCTGTGAGTTTCAAACGCTGAATAGATTGCAGACAAAGTTGACCGCATAATCTTGGTGTTGGTGGTGAGGTGAAAGAGATAGACAGCTTCCTGCTCTTGCTTCCCATAGCCCAAGGACCTCCCCTAATCTTTTAGGGACCTAGTCTTAGCCCAAGGTGAGACGCATGGTTTTACCCTTGAAAATAATTCCGTTTTCAGCCAGTTAGCAGGAAGAAACACACTGAGAATGAAGCAGACCGTGGGCGTGGGCTTCCACGGAGAATAGCAGGAAGTAGGATGTATCCGCTTGCCAGCAGGGTCCCATAAAGGCAGAGTTGAGGTTAACTGTCTTAATGTTAGCCATATGTACCAAATTAAAGTCTCAAATTATATCATTAAAAGTTGCGATGCGCCCCTCCCTCTTCTCTCTCTCTCTTTCTGAAAGCAAATGACTGTTGTTGTAGCCCTTAGGTGGAACAAGGGGATTAGAAGGTATCTTTCCTGTAAGTGGGGTTTCTGACGAGATTTCCTGGGACATTTCAGGCTTTCAGATGCCGAGGGGGAAAGTCTTAGCTTTTGGTAACTGCTCTGAAATTCTTACTCCTCTGTGGACAAGCATTTGTAACCAGATTCCTAAGTAAGGTGCTCCTTTTCCTTCTCACGGTGCCTCATTTTTGCCTGCTATTCAGTCTGGCCTCCCTGGGAGTGTTCTAAGTGGACCACTCAGCAGAGGGAAGCATGCTTTCATTGACCCTCCTGGCTGCTGGTTGCTGGGCCTGCTCCTTGGCGTCACTGGGATTCACATGGAAGGAAATTTTCCCACGTAGCAGACAAGCACACGGAAACTGAACCCAGGCAACGTGTTTGATATTTAGACTGGCATCTTTGTATCCTCATAGCCGTTTAGATGTATAGCTTAGACTACTGGTGCATTCAGTTAAGGTTAATAAGAACACTGTAGAAGTTTGAATAGGCAAAGAAAGTTAATTTGGAAGTATGTCTGGGCAATATCTCTTTTTAGTTTCTTTTGACTTTAATTTTGGAAGAATAAAATGCAAGAGTAAATATTTGTGAATAATTTTTAAAAGTCAAAATTGGAAATCCAAGAGCTAACCTCACTACAGTCAACCTATCTCTTGTTGACCAAAAGGCTTGTTCTTTTGGTCTTAAAATAACCACGGAAAGAAATATTTAATGTGGTGCCAGAAACCACTAACTAGGAGTTATTATACAAAAGTAGACAAATATTCTTTTAGGCCACTATAGAGTAACCAACCGTGTTATTGGGGTTTAGAAATTGTAGAGGGTTCCTCAATATCCACACATACTATCAGTTATCAACTTTTATATCTCATTAATAATTGCTACATTTAAAGTATTACATAGTTTACAAAGTATATTTTTAAAAGATTGAAGTTTTATATTTCAGCTTTAGCTAACGAACTTAGTATTTTCACCCCTGTTAATGTTCTAGAGTCTTAAATGGGAAGGTGTAATGACTATGTTTTATATTGTAAGAATTTTAGCTTTGTGGTTTTAACATAGTAACTACAAAGTTTTTTTTTTTACCTTTATGGACTTTACTATCATTGAAAAGGCTTAAATAATAAAACTGCATTTGATATGTGTCTGTCATAGACCAATAACTATATTTTTCCTATCAGGTATATTCAGGAAAAAAAAAACTAGGAAATACGAATGAAAAACAAACTAACATCATGTTTTGTGACATCCCCTTTATGAACTACCACAACATAAATTGAATTTTCCAGATTTTCAATTAAAAAAAAAGAATTCATTCTTTGTTGATGGGGTCTCTTCTTGGGAAAGATGGTTATAAATGACAGAGACATGCATGGCGCAGTGTGGAGAACAAAAACTGACAAATCTCTTTGTAAACAAGGTTGAACTTGACTAAACAGAAAAGATAGAAACAGAATTTATGCATCCACGTGAAAACATAGTTCACAGGAATTTGGGTTTGGGGTAGGATGTTGAGAGTTGAACCTACGACCTCACTACTCAGTTAACTACTGAGATCTATTTCGAACCTTAGGGCATAGTTTTTGATTTCAGAAATTATATATATATATATATATATATTAAATTATACATATAATTTGAATTATGAATTATATGTACAATTTGAATTAAAAATTACATATGCACACAAGTGCACACACATGTATGTATGTGTATATATATATATATATATATATATATACTGTCTCATCCTTAGTGCTGCATTAGAATAATGGAAAAAGCTTGTCTCACCAGTGAACAGCTACATCATACATCACTTATCAGAGACTGTAAGCATATTACATACATTTTGTAAACAAGCATCAAGTGAATTAAGTAAGTCTTTCCAAAGTTCATTTTTAACTAATTGCATATGTGTTGGTACTCTCTAGAGGTGGACACACATCTGCTTTGGTTCAGTTTCATTCTGTTACTTTTATTTTAATAAGTGCATATTGAAGATGAGATAATGGCAGCCTATGCTTGAGGCTATTCTATCGACATTGAGTAGATTGGTAAAACACATATTCCCAGAGAATCATACACAGAAAAGTTATATATATATATATATATATATATATAATTCAAACATCTAAGACTGTGCAAAAGACATTTTATTAGTCTCAAAAGAAAAGGAGAGGGAGAGGGAGACAGAGAGGGAGAAGGAGAGGGAGGAGAGGAGAGAGAGAGAGTTTCCCAAGGACAGTAGTTAAAATTGTTATTTTCATATACAAATGTTTTACAATAATTGAGAGTAATATGAAACTCCCACATCAGCAGCCCAGTGTTGTGTGTTTCCTGAAACCATTGGAAACCCAATCGTAAACAGACTTTCACCTCTCTTCTGGCTGGCTTCCACTGGAGACACAGGCAGGTATTCATCAGCTGCCCAGAACTGGAAGTGCACAACTTCAAACCTGTTTGGCAGGAGTTCACATTCCCCTTTTATTGTTTTTTGAAGAACTGGATCTTGATTTTCGAAGTCATATTTGTGGCTGGAAGAATCCAATCTATACCATGCAGAACTGTTTATTCTAGTCTCACTGAATGTCATTTTAGAGTCAAATTTTATGTTCAAAATGTCAAGCATTTTATTTTCAGAAGACTTTACATTTGTGAATGCCAATACGGCCCCTTTTATTTGGCAAGAACTTCTGACATTGGTGTTTTTGGAAAGAAAACAAATATTTTTTGGAAGGAAAGAGGAGGCTTATACTAGACATATGTTACAAAATGTATCTGTTGAAAACTATGGTAGGTGAAACTAAGAATCCAGTGCTATACAGGGAGCTTGCAGTTTAGAAAACAATATTATTATTCAGCAATGTCAAAAAGTTGCTTAATTATATGCAAGAATACACTTTGTAATTAAATTTAAGATGAGTGAAATGTTTTATATGATATTTTTGTTGTTTGTTCCAATATGTTGTAAAACAGAGTAGATTCAATGTTTTTGAAATCATGTATCATCTCATAGTACTGATCCACAAGATGTAGTTGAGAGAGGGTTGAGCAGTTTCTTCCCTTGCAGAAGGTCTGGGTTCAGCTCTCAGCATCCAGTTGGTGTGGTTGTACTTCCACTATACACCGCCACTACACATACATGGTGTACATGCATACATGCAGACACATGTGCTTGTAACACACAGCACATGCAATGCAACAACACATAAATCTGTAAAACTCTTTTTAAAAAGGGAATATAATTGAAGCTAGGTTTCTTTACAGTTTCCTTCCTGGTAGTTGGAGAAGATAATTGATGCCAGGAGCTTCAACTACACACAACCTTCTGGAAACTTTACCTAGGCTTAAGCTCTAACTCTTCTCTTCTCTTCTCTTCTCTTCTCTTCTCTTCTCTTCTCTTCT
>JABTXL010001700.1:5078127-5166447 GCA_025134845.1 Neodon shergylaensis | reverse complement strand
ACACATACCACACATACACACACCATACACAGACACCACACATGCCATACACACATACCACAAACATCACACAAATATATTACACACACATGCATGCGCACACATGCACACACATGCACACATGGACCTTACTTTCCTTTTTGAGTCTGAGATCAAGGGGCTGGGAACTAGGGAAGGGGACCAACAATTTCAAAGAATGCTGGTGAATACTACAGAGGTTAAGCAGACAGAATTAAGGACTGCAGTGTGTGCACACACATGTACATATACATATAAGTGGAAGCTTGAAAAATAAAATATTCTGTTACCATCATCCTACACTATTATTACCTCTGTATTGCAAATAAGCTGCAAGGGAAACAGTTTAAGTTGTTAAGTCCCACAGGAAAACTAATAGTTTATTTTCATTTGAGAATTTACCAAACAATACCCTAAAATACTTCCATTTAGTACAATAAAATTCAGTTCAAGTCGATTTCAGACGTTTAGACGTACTGAATTACTTTTAATGATTTTTTACGTCATAAGCTGCTTCTTGTCCCTTAGTGTAATTTACAGGTTGATTTCCTGGTCTCCTGTAACAGAAGTCACCACACTTAGCAGAAAGACGATCTTCAGCAAAACACTTCTCCAGATCTTGCTATCACCCCTCAATTAGTGACAAACCTTGCAACTTTAGTTTCTTGTGAGCGTTGAAAGCAGGATGACTAACACTACTATTCTTGTATTTTTCACTAATTTTTACACTAATTTTTATTGTATAATAGCTCTTTTTTATTGATTTTGTTGGGTTCTATATTTTTCCCTGCTCCCCTCCCTGCCGCTCCCTCCCCCCTTCAGCCCTCCTCCAAGGTCCCCATTTGGAAAGTTGTCCAGTCACATTGTGGAAAATCATTCAAATCTGGAAAAGCAACAAGGTCTGAAGCTGATGTGCAGTGTGTCTGGGTCAGCAGAGAAAGCCATGGTGGCTACAGATCATGTTTATTGGAGTAACCTTGAGTAGATTGCAGCCAAGGCCATCAGTATCCAGTTTACTATCCTAGCAAGTAGAGAGCAGGTATAGTCTATCCAAGGACAATAACCCAGATATCAGCAACCCTGGACTTGCCCCTGAAGAACACTTTCGTTAATTGTGAGCAAGAAACTGTTTTCAAACCTAAGGCTTAACGGTTCAAGGAACAATGGGACAGCTATGGTCCTGAAAGCAGGAACCGTTTGCTGCTTGCTAATGTGTGATACCCTTTTCAGTATAAAGCACATGGTGACTATTTCATGGATATTTGATGACGAACAGAGAGAGCACATTTAATACTTAAAAGAAGGGCAAAACCCTCTTCTTTTCAGTAAGTATGAAGTGGAAGGAACTGAAGTGAAAGGCAGAGAAACAGACTGAAGTTATACACCTATACCTGTTCTTGTATGTATGGCTGTGTGTGCATGCACAAGACACTGCAAATTGGCACATATTGTAAATATATTGTGGTAAAGTGCATGTCTTGAAGATATTTTGCAGACATCATAGATCTTTCTCCCAGGGAAGAATGTGCCTACTCTCAAGTTGCCCAACCTGCAAGTCGATTGATAGAAAGATAATTCATAGAAAATCTTAGAAAATGTAAACTCTTAGTATTTTTAATATAATGCTTACCAATGGATGTGTTATAGTTAAAATCATGAAGGAAAAGTATACTTAAATGAAGATTATGATAATGACAGTGTGCTACTTGAGGTATTTTTGACTTCTAGGTTTGCCTTCTCTAGGCTAAATTAATTTAGATAGTGCAATGATTAAATTCAAAACCAGGTGGGTAGCATGCTATGCACAAGGACATTTTTCTGTCTGTCGCTGTGGAGAAACCTGTGAAATCTTAAACAACTTAGCTCACTCTAGGCTCTTTAGGAAGCATAGTTTGCTGGGAATTTTCCACAAACTTGCCCATTCTGTGCACCTGGACCTCACAGACAGACATGGTCTTTTCCATTTCAGCACCTTGCTGCCGAGGCAAAGGCTGCAGCATTCTGGCAACTGTACACGCCTGCTGTAAGAATCGCCAACTGGCACATGCATGCCTCCGGATCTGCGCTTTTGGATCCGTGTGAGACTGTACAGTTTTGTTTCATTGGTTACACCTGCTTATGTTGAGTGTGTAAGAGCTAGATAACCATGTCTCAATAGTTCACAAGTCTCCTAATTGAGAAGAACAGGATTCAAGGGTCATCACTGATACATGGCACTAATATAAAACACAAGATTCTTGAATTTGGGCTGGTTTATAGGGAGGAGGCTTTGGGGTCTTAATTTGGAATCCACTTTTCATGTGAGAAGAAAATGAATGTCTGGAGATGATTCAATCAGCTTTAGCAGTTACCCTACAGTCAGAGGTTGACTTGGCCTATTGTCTGGCTTCATTCACAGTTTTCTGTAAATTAATTCTCATTCAACATCTGACTATAGTTCCTTGAGAGTCTCCAAGGCAAAAGTAACTTTGGAATTACTGCCTAGCATAATCCATGGAAAACAATAATTATTTTTGTTTTAGGATAAGAGCCAGCAGATCTTTGTATTTGGTTATTTTTTACTCTTTACTCTTTTGGTTCTTTATGCCACCCAGCCTCTAAATAAATACCCACAGAATCTTAGTCTTTCTTACACATGCCCTGGCTTAGCTTGACTAGTTTCTTGCCATCTTTTCTTAACAAGTTATCCCTTCTACCTTTTTCCCTGGGCTTTTTCCCTTCTCCATTTCCATATACCCTTCTTTACCTCTTACTCTAGAACTTGCAGTATCGCTGGGTGACTCGCCCCAGATGCCCCCCTCCTTTTCTTCCTCCTGAACTCTCTGCCTGCGAGCCCCTCCTATCCTTTCTCCTGCCTTGCTATTGGCCATTCAGCTCTTTATTAGACCAATCATGTGTTTTAGGCAGGCAAAGTAACACAGCTTCACAGAGTTAAACAAATGTAACATAAAAGAATGCAGCACATCTTTGCATCATTAAACAGATGATCCACAGAATAAACATGTAACACATCTTAAACTAATATTTCACAACAAATCGTTCTCTGTAAGCAGTCTAAATATTTTTGACTCTGCAGGAACTATCTCTTTCATAAATACTCTGTTTTCTGTTTAGCGTGAAAATAAACTTAGAAGAAAGGGTCAGAAGTTGTTTTTTATGTGACATAAATATTGGTAAATATTACAACTTTTTCTGTTTCCTTTGATCACCTGAAATGGTTAGACCCACTTTTAATTTACAACTCATACAGAGAAGGTGTTAAGCTGAATTTTGCAGGTAGCAATTTTTTGTTCTTCCTTTTTTTTTTTAAAGCCATTAAGTTTGGGTGCATTTTGTTATTCTACAAGTGATGGAGACGTCATCAGACTTGCTAAGAAAGGAGCCCGCAGGTAGAAAGAAGACCCAAAGTGGGGGTTTAAAAGTACAGCAGGTGCGGTAACAGCTCACTGTCAGATAGCAGATCAGAAGAAGCAAGCCTGCTCCTTCACAAGATGACTGCCCTCTGCTCTCTGTCAGGTCAAGTTTTTCCAAGGTCTTCCTTGCTCAGATCTTGGGGAAGGACCCCATGATGTCATTCTCAGAGGTAATATGATTACAGCTGATTGTATAGCCAAAGATAATCTTGATTTATTCCACATCCTCTTTCTTCCACCTCCATAGTGCTAGGTTATAGGTAAATTATTATTTACCATAATAAATTTTGTGGGGATTGAATTCGGAATTTTGGGTATGCTAAGCAAGGGATCTACCAAATGAAATATTTTCCAATCTTCCTTCTTAATTTTTGGCAGCAACTTTGCCTTTACAATGTGATTTTAGGATGTTTATTAAACATAGCTTGTGTCAGGGACCTCAATGTCATGTTTGGCTCCTCAAATTCTAGGACAAATTAATAAATCCAATAAAGAGAGTTTCTTTTAGTATGCTTCTTGCCTTCCTCTGACTCTCTTTCTTCAGTAATATATTGTCCTCCATGTATAGGAACACACACACATCATTGTTAGAATTTTAAACTTCAAATATGAGAAACTTATGACAATACTACAAATACTGTTATCTAAAGAAGATGTTTGTATTACACCATCAATTTCTTTCTTAGTTTCTGTCATAGCCTCTCCAAGACCAGTATTGACTTGTTCCATCAAAGAAGCTTCCCACGTAGAGGATACCTTTGTACAATAAGAACGTTTCTCTCTTTTTTATTCGTCATTATTTTCTTCCTTCTGCTCCTTTTCTTTTTCCCAGTATTGTTATTTTCTTTCTTTACTTAGATAGCATTTTATCAGAAGGGACACAAACATTTTACTAATAAACAGTGGGATTCAAGCTGTGAGCACTTTGTAAAATTAACTTAATGAACATCAGCGCCCTTAAAATACTATATTAAAAACACATGTATTGGTCCAGAAAGGTGGCTCAGAAGATCAAGACAATTGTTGTGTTAGTCTAGAAAGTTCCCCGAACCCATATATCCATTAATAGATAAAACAAACTCCACAAAGTTGTCCTGTGACCTCCACATGTGCATGAGGGCATTTGTCCTATCTTACGTCATATGTACACACACAAAAGAAAAAGGACAAAAATTAAACCTAAGCATTGCAAGCTGTCAATAAAAATGGATCTGAAAAACGGCATTAGAGAATGTTAAACAGAAATCATCGTAGGGACATTTTATGGCATTTAAATTTTACTAATGTATACATTTAACTATGTATCTGGCCATATCTAAGAAAAAGTATCACCTGGAGTGTGTGTTTGATAATTTGTGTGCATGTGAATAGGTTCTGAGTCTTGGTCATTCTATAAAATGAATTTGCATTGAGTAAGGTGATAGAGAAAGGTAATTGAAAACTGCCTTTTGTAAAATGTGTTTTTTTTTTCATGCTAGTTGAATCAGCTGTTTAGCTTATAAAACATCTATTGCTTACATTCTGCGGAACAGAGAGAAATAAGCTATATTGGGCCCAGCAGTAGGCTTACCCACTGCACCGTGGAGTAGCATATTAATCACATCATTTAGAAAGTGGCTTCTATTGTTGGAGTGAAAGTGTCCCCTGCTTGTGCTAAACATTTGTCCTAAAGGTATCATTAACTTTGGGCCCTGTAAGCTCATTAAAGAGCGAGAGGATGGGAAGCAAAACTACTTTAAAACTGTTAATGCAATTCCACATTAATACCTTTTGAAATTTTGCTTTTTCTACCATTTGTGCTCATTCCCACAATTGGAGAGCTTTTGCTTGGTGGAGGAATTCACATCTAAAGAATGCAAATTTTTCAACATTTTAAGTAATCCACTAATTAATTTTGATAAAATTGAAATAAAGGATTTGCCAGGTGTACAATTAGTGAATATTAAATGATCTCAACTTGTTTAACTTTATCCGATTATATTTCTGATAATAATCAAAGCAGTGCACACTGGCCCATCGACAGCAATACAATCACAAACGTGGTTCACTCTAATCAACTTTTGTTCTTAAATGTATAGCAAAGAGAAAATGATTTTCTTCTTAAAAAAGTGTTCTTGAATTATTCATAGCTGAAGCCATTTAAAACTTTCAACCTCTGATAAAATATTTTTGAAATTCTGAACAAATTCTGCAGAGAGAAATTGGCATTGTGCCCGTGGTATGATGTGGGACTGACGGTATATTTTACCTGAAGGACAGAACTTGGACAAGAAAAGACTTATTTCTGTATCTCAGGAACTCCACATGCTCGGAAGGGAAGAGCCAAGAAGCCATCCCGAGGGATTTCAATTCATATGAAGTATGTCTAGAGCAGCGTGCGAAGTTTGGAAAGGGAAGTTACTGGAAATACTGTAACAGAAAGCAAACGACCTCCTGCCAGCTACACTGGTTTCAAACCTGGGCTTAGTGAGTGCTGAAAAGTAGCTCCCTAGTTGCATTGCGAAAAGATAACAAGGAAGTGACATGAAGGCAGACATGCAAATTAGAGCCAGCCCCTATGTCCAGACTATGAAAACAATCAGGCCCAAGGTGGTAGGAATACCATTCATTCATCCCTTCACTTTCAGCTGGTCTTGGCTCACCGTCATTGTTTTACAGTGAGTCCTTCCTTTTCCTTGCTTTTGCTTCATTATCCTTTGCCAAACTTTATTGCCCTCATGATTATTGTTGGTCTCCTTTGCTAGAATTAAAAAAAAAATGCTTCAGAAGAACTTGGTCTCTGATCGTTTATTGCACTACCACGAATGTCGGTAGCTTTTCCTTTTTCTTTCTCTGTCTCCTTTTGGACATTTACCGGTACTTTAGGCTTCCTCATTTTTTCTCTTAAGTACCATTTTCCCACTATACGGCTGCTTACTGACATTTGGCTGTCTTCCATGGTGGAGCAACTCAAATTGCCATTGCCCTGTAAGTTAAGATGCCTCCCCCCACCCCCCCAGGCACACACTTACTTAAAACCACCTAAGATATATTCCATTTTACTCAGGTTTATTTTTTTTGGTATCTTTCAGATCGAACCGAAAGGGCCAGTCATTAAATTTGCATAGACGATTATACTTTGAATAAGAATTCAATGCATAATCTGTGATTGAATAAGCCAAGCTTTTTCTCTACCATGTTCCATTTTTATTCATTAAGTCGATAATATCTTATGACCTAGCATGTTTAAGATGAAGTAAAAGGTTTAACTATAAGCATGTGGTCTAAATTTAACATTTATATGAGCTATATGTAACTAAAGATATTTCTGAGAAATCTTCACACTGATATCCAAAGGGACTGTACTAGTTTGCACTCCCACCAGCAATAAAGGAGTGCTCCCTTTACCCCACAACCTCTCCAGCATAAGTTGTCATCAGTGTTTTTGATCTTGGCCATTCTTACAGCTGTAAGATGGAATCTCAGAGTTGTTTTGATTTGCATTTCTTGGAACACTAAGGATGTTGAACTTTTTCTTAAGTGTCTTTTAGCTATTTTAGATTCCTCTGTTGAGAGTTCTCAGTTTAGGTCTGTACCTCATTTTTTACTGAATTATTTGTTCTTTTGATGACCAATTTCTTGAGTTCTTTATATATTTTGGAGATCAGACATCTGTCCACTGTGGGGTTGGTGAAGATCTTTTCCCATTCTGCAGGCTGCAGTTTTGACTTGTTGACTGTGTCCTTTGCTTTACAGAAGCTTTTCAGTCTCAGGAGGTTCCATTTATTAATTGTTTCTCTCAGTGTTTGTGCTGCTGGGGTTCTATTTAGGAAGTGGTCTCCTGTGTGAATGTGTTCAAGTGTACTTCCCACTTTCTCTTCTAAGAGGTTCAGTGTGGTTGGCTTTATGTTGAGGTCTTTAATTTATTTGGACTTGAGTTTTGTGCATGGTGATAGATATGGATCTATTTTCATTATACTACATGTTGATATCCAGTTATGCCAGCACCATTTGTTGAATATACTTCCCCCAAATTCAGCAATACCACTTTTGGGTTAATACTCAAAGGATGCTCAATCATACCACAAGGACATGCACTCAATTATGTTTATAGCAGCATTGTTTGTCATAGACAGAATATGGAAACACCTAAATGCCCCTTGTCGGAAGAATGGATAAGGAAAATGTGGTACATTTACACAATGAAATACTACACAGCAGAAAAAAATAATGACATCTTTAAATTTATAGGCAAATTAATGGATCTAGAAAACATATTGAGCGAGGTAACCCAGACCCAGAAAGACAAATATCATATATACTCACTCATAAGTGACTTTTAGACAGAAAGCAAAGAAAACCAGCCTATAATTCACAATCCCAGAGAACCTAGACAACAATGAGGACCCCAGCAGAGACATACATGGATCTAATCTGCATGGGAAGTAGAAAAAGACAAGATATCTTTTGTAAATTGGAACCATGGGACCATGGGAGAGGGTTGAAGGGGAGGGGAGAGGATGGGAGGGGACCAAAAACAAATGTATAGCTCAATAAAATCAATGAAAACAATTTTAAAACAGAAAACTAAAAAGGGATATTTCAGTTTTCAAAATTATTCATGTTATTTTGTTAAATTTAAAAAATGTAAAGTTATGTGTTTAAGAAATAGAACATATTTAGAGTGTACCTCAAATAATATATTTATATATATATATATATATATGTACACATACATATGTATGACTTCATAAAGTTACTTGTATTTGACATATTTTATACCTATTCTGAAACATGTATATGATTTTGGAGTAAAAAAATACCTTTGGGTATGCTATACTGATATGCAGATAACAATATTAAGTAAAGGATGTTATATGTGTACAAAATGTGATTATAAAAATCCTGATGAATGTGATAAAATAGAAAATGAGAATAGGTATGAGAAGTTTTAGTCACATCTTTCTGTCTATTATCTATCAACATGTGCCTATCATCTTCAAATTCATCAATCTATCATCTATATATCCTTTATGTTTGCATTTATTTTCAAATATCTGCCATCAGATAGATTAGCTATACATGTATATCTGTGTATCTGAAAAAATTCCATAAAAAGGAAACATCTTTTGTGAATATGTATGTGTGTGTGATATGCATCTATTGCAAATGCCACCGCTATTATGTACATTTTTCATCAGGAATGAACCACCAGGAGCAGCAGGTTCAACCTTGAGGCCTTATGATTCACCTGGGACCAATATGACAGGTGGAGAGAATTCCTACAGTGTCTACAGTGTACACACACACACACACACCATGTTACATGTACATGCATATGCATATACACTCACTCCTTCCCACATGTCCACATGCTCACAGCAAATGAGTGGCTCACCAAAACGTTCATCAGCATCCTTGTTTAATAAGATACTCTTAGAGGATCCATCAGCATATCCTTATTCCCATAAATTGCACCTCTAGAAAGCATTCTGTCCCTTATGAAAATGGCACAGCTAAAATGAAAGTCTCAGCATGTTTGTTTTTTGTTGGAAACCTTTCAGAAATGCTACACCAGGGGGCAAAGATTCCGCATAGTTTTCAGCATTTATCATGACCAAGTCTACATTATTTCCTCCTCAGATCTGTCGCCTCACTTGCTAATTAGATGGCCAAGCCATTCCCAGAAAGCCCCCTCTGTTCCCATGACTGACTATGCTGTTTCATGTTTCCAAACCTTTGGCTCAGTCGGGCTGCTGCTGGTCTGTTTGCAAGGCTGTGTCGTAAGAGTGAATGAAGCTTCTGCAGAATGTGCGTCTGTTTATTAGGTAAAATTATATTGTGTTTCCTTGCATTTAGGGGTCTGTTTTCAGCTCTGTAGCTGGAATTCACTATTTTCATTCTCAACGTCATGAAAAACAGCTCTCTGTAACAGTAGCAACGCATAAAGCAGACGAGAAAGAGAATGAGTTGGCAGAGGATGCTCAAAGCCATTTGGCAAAAAGTCTGTAGGCAAAGGCTGTTACCACTCCTAGGATAAAGAATAGCAGGTGGCAGCCTTTGCTAAGATGCAGTGTAGGAACACAGCATCTTTTAAATGCAATAAAAGATGGATGTGCATAAAAAACCCAAATATTCAACATTATCCAACCAAAGGAACTATGTTTTCTAAAATTAGAAATAGGGGTTGTAGAATGAGAAACCAATCAGTCCAGAAAAATGGGCGAGGCTGAGAAAGGACTGGGAATTGGGGGGAAGAAGCAGCGTCTGGGTTAACGGAGAGTCCAACAGACAAGAAAATGGACGCTAACAATGAACTTGACCTTTGGTTTTCATTAATGCTTGTAGAGAGAACAATGAAAGGTCGCCGTATACTTTTGATACTTGTTGATTGTGATTGTCTTTTTTTTCTTTATTTTTTTTTATTGAAAAGAAAAAAAATCCCTGCTTCCTCCCAGCCTCCCATTTCCCTCCCCCTCCTCCCATCCTTCTCCCCCTCCCCCCGCTCCTCTCCCCCTCCCTCTCCAGTCCAAAGAGCAGTCAGGGTTCCCTGCCCTGTGGAAAGTCCAGGGTCTTCCCCCTCCGTCCATGTCTAGGAAGGTGAACATCCAAACTGGCTAGGTTCTCACAAAGCCAGAACATGAAGTAGGAACAAAACGCCATGCCATTGTCCTTGGCTTCTCATCAGCCCTCATTGTCCACCATGTTCAGAGAGTCCGGTTTTATCCCTTGCTTTTTCAGTCAGAGTCCAGCTGGCCTTGGTTAGCTCCCAATAGATCAGCCCCACTGTCTCAGTGGGTGGGTGCACCCTTCGAGGTCCTGACTTCCATGCTCATGTTCTCCCTCTTTTCTGCTCCTCATTGGGACTTTGGGAGCTTAGTCCGATGCTCCAGTGTGGGTCTCTGTCTCTATCTCCATCCATCGCTAGATGAAGGTTTTATGGTGATATGCAAGATATTCATCAGTATGGCTATAGGATAGGGTCATTTAAGGTTCCCTATCCTCAGCTGCCCAAGGAACTAACTGGGGACATTGCCCTGGGCACCTGGGCGCCACTCTAGGTTCATGTCTCTTACCAACCCTAAGGTGGTTCCCCAAATTAAGTTATGTGATTCCCTGCTCCTCTATCCAACCTTGTTTTATCCCCAATCATCCCGTTTCCCCAAGTTCCCCCCATCCTCCCCTTCTCACTTTTCTCTCCCCATCTCCCCTTACCCCCATCCCACCACACCCCCAAGGTCCACTATCCTGAGTGAGGTAACCCAGACCCAAAAAGAGGATCATGGGATGTACTCACTCATAATTGGTTTCTAGCCATAAATATAGGTCACTGAGTCTATAATTTGTGATCCTAAGGAAGCTAAATAAGAAGGTGTCTATGGGAAATAGACAAGATTGCTGGGCAAAAAAGATTGTGATTGTCTTTAATGCGTTAGCAAAGTTGTCTATCACCTGGTATTGCTTCAGGGAACTCTACCTGCGTTCTCTATTGGGACTGGAATGCTGTTCTTTACTCGAATTGCCAGTTTGAAGCCATACAGAGCAATGTTTGGATTTCTGTCGGGTGCGTCCCTTCACCCACTCCAGAACCACTCTAGTGTCAGTTCACGCGCAGATAACACACCCGAGTGAGAGGCAGGATGGCGGAGTCCTGTGGTAATTCCACGACTCAGAGAATTTTTTGCTCTCAGCGAGCACCCAGATCATGGACCGTGAATTGACCAATGGAGTAGAGAAAACACTGCGGAGGGGACTAAAGAGCACTAAGGTTCAGAGTTCTGGGACTGTACCCCAGTCCGTGATGCCCTCTCTTCATTCCCCAATATTGATTCAAAATAAGAAGAATATTTAGAAACTGCTAAGCTTCGAAATCATGAACTATTTCGGTCTTTATCTTGATGTCACACCCAGACAATCGTCATGAAAATAGAGGCGAAGGACAAAAATCCAGTAAGCTCCTATTCAAACCAAGTTGTTCTTCAAATCAAGCAGAATACAAAAGCTCTGTTTCCATGTTTACGCTCATTCTATTGGCTTGCAGTTTTTCTGTTCATCTACATAAAACTTTCAAACACATAAGAGTAGTTTATTATGCTTATATATACACACATACATTTATTCATGTTACCATATCTAATCATTTTTAAGCACTTTGTAAAAATTAGCAATGGCATAGCATAAATATTCTTTGTAATATCTTTGTAACTAATACTTGCCTCACACCCTCTAGATAATGTACCCATAATAATCTTTATGGTTACTTTTCAAGTGTTACCATGTTCGTATCCAAAATAGAATAATAGGTTTTTACATAAAATATTCACAACATTAAGAACCATGTGTGGGATCTACTAGCCTCCTAAAATGTAATGAGTCTATTTAGAGTAAGGTTGAACTGTCAGTAACACAAACAGAATTTTTGTCTTATTTACCACAACTTGACCATCTCAACTGTCATTAGAAGTCATAGAACCCACTTTTACAAAAGTAAAACGTGCCATTTAAGTGAATCCTTAAAACACTGGCAAATATTGTGGAGTATTTTTGTTGTAAGTTACCAGTGCAGAAAGAATTTTGCAAGGCAAAATATAATAATAAAAGCATACAATTTAAAAATATTTTAAAAATGCTTTTTAAGAAACTTGTTTAAAATTGTGCAGGAGCTCTGGAGGTCAGGGACTTTGGAGTTCCTGGAGCAGAAATTGCAGACACTTGTCAGCACCTCATTGGTGCTGGGAATGAGCTGGCTTCCTTTGCAGGAGCAATGGGTGCTCTCTATCCTTCTAGATATTTCAGATTTGGGGGCATTTGGCCTTTAACTTCCAGCCTTTCTGCCTTCCCCTCTGGCAAGCTCATTGCAAGATCCATTGTTTGTGCAGATTTTTGAATCGTGAACTGTATCCAGATGCATTTCACTAGAACCCAACATGGACAGCTTTGAGAGCTTGCCAATGACCATATTAATTATTAGTTTGTTTCTGCTAAAAAATCTGTTGGTTTATCAATGGCAAAGCTGTTTCTTAAATGTTATAATCAAGGCTTAATTTTTAATGATATAAGACCCTTTATCAAGTCCATCTTGTAAATAAGGCTCAGGGGTTTACCAAAAATGAACTGCAGTGTCTTGAATCTTTAGCACAAAACTGTGTCCTAGATTCTTTAAAGAGAACATTACAAATTATCAGCTCTAAATAGTTCTAAAGCAATACGACATATTGTGAAAACTTAAGGAACAGTAGTAACCCCATGTTTCTTTTTTGAAAGGCTAGCAGGAGCCCCTAAAATGTGATTTTGTAAGTTCACAGAGTAAATGGTGGGCACTTAGAAACACTTTTCTGAAACACTTATATTGGTACTCATATCCTACCTCTGATTCCTGATCCTCCAGGCAGTGTCAGGGGTGTGCCCACTCTCAAGGCATGGGTCTCAAGCTAAACCAGTCATTGGTTGACCACTTCCACTCTACCTAGCCACGTTTACTTGCCCCAGCACATCTTGCAGGCAGGACAGGTTGTGGGTCGAAGTTTGTTTGTGTTGGTGTTTCAATCCCTCTACTGGAAGTCTCGCCTGGTTACAGAAGATGGCTTGTTCAGGCTCCTTATCCCTCATTGCTAGAAGTCTTAGCTAGGGTAACTCTCATGGATTCCTGGGGGCAGTTTCCACTGAAATATTTTTCTAGCATCCTCAAAATGCCCCCTTTTCCCCCAGGAGTCTCTTTCAGCATCCCTCACATGATCTCCTACGTATCTATCCCAAACTGATCCCAATGCAGGCAAGAAATCTCTTCTGTTTTCCCTTCCCAGGGAGATCCAAATGTCCCCCCTTGAGTCCTTCTTGTTATCTAGCCTCTCTGAGTCTGTGGACTGTAGCATGGCTATCCTTTACTTTGCAGCTAATATCCACTTATAAGTGAGTACATGACATATTTGTCTTTATGCATCTGAGTTACCTCTCTCTGGATGATTTTTTCTGGTTGTTTCCATTTGAATAGAAATTTCATATCATTGCTTTTGACAGCTGAGTAATACTCCATTGTGTAAATGTACCTCATTTTCATTACCCATTCTATGCTTGAGTGACAGGTAGGTTTTTCCCAGCTTCTGGGTATTTCAAATAAAGCTGCTAGAAACATAATTGTAAAAGAGTCCTTGTGGTATGATTGAGCATACTTTGAACACATAACTAAGAGTGAAATAGCTGTGTCTTGAGGTACATTAATTCACAATTTTCTGAAAAACTGCCAGATGTATCGATTTCCAAAGTGAGTGTATGAGTTTAGATTCCTACCAGCAATGGAGAAATTTCCCCCTTACTCCATATCATCTCCAACAAGAGCTGTCACTTATATTTTTGATCTTAGCCATTCTGATAGATATGAGGTAAAAATCTCAGAGTCATTTTGATGCATATTTCCTTGATGGCTAAGGATGGTGAACATTTATTTAAGCAGTTTGCATTCATTTAAGATTCCTGGGCTGAGAATTCTGTGTAGATCTGTATCCCATTTTTAATTGAATTATTTGTTTTTTGATATCTAGTTTCTTGAATTTTTTGTAAGTTTAGGAAATCAGCCTTCTGCCAGATGTAGGGTTGGTGAAGATCGTTTCCCATCCTGTAGGCTGCCATTTTGTCCTATGGGCCATGTCCTTTGCCTTACAGAATACTTAAGTTTCATGAGTTCCCATTAAATAATTGTTGATCTTAGTATCTACACTATTCGTGTTCTTTTCAGGAAGTTTGTCTCCTGCGCCAATGTGTTCACGGCTATTTCCCACTTTCTCTTCTGTCAGGTTTGGTGTATGTGGATTTATGTTGAGGTCTTTGATCTGCTTGGACTTGAGTTTTATGTGGATATAGATATGGATTTATTTGCATTCTTCTGCTTACAGGCTTTCAATTATACCAGCACTATTTGCTGAAGATGTTTTCTTTATTCCACTATATAATTTCAGCTTCTATGTCAAAATCAGGTGTCCATGGTTCTGTGTATTTACATCCGAGTCTTTGATTTGATTCCACGATCCATCTGTTTGTTTTTATGCCAAAACCATGTGGATTTTCTTGCTATAGCTCCAAAGTAATGCTTGAAAGCAGGGATGGTCATACCTCCAGAAGTTCTTTTAAAGTGCAGGATACTTTTAGCTATCATGGATTTTTTTCCCATATGATACTGATCACTGTTCTTTCAAGTTCTATGAAGTATTGTGTTGGGATTTTAATAGGATTGCACTGACTCTGTAGATCGATTTCAATATGATGGCTATTTTTACTACATTAATCCTACTCATCCATGAGCATGGGAGATATATCCATCTTTTGATCTTCAATTACTTTCTTCAAAGACCTGAAGTTCTTGTCATACAGGTCTTTCACTTGCTTGCTTAGAGTTGCCAAGTTACCAGAAGATGTTTATAGTATTTGTGGCTATTGTGAAGGGTGTTGTTTTACTGATTTCTTTCTCACCCTGTTTATCATTTGTATATAGGAGGACTACTGATATTTTTTTAATTAATTTTGTATCCTGTCACATTGCTGAAGATGTTTATAGAATTTTGGGGGACACTTATTTATACTATTATATCATCTGTGAGTAATGATACTTTGACTTCTGCTTTTGCAATATACCCTCTTGATCACCTTTAGTTGTCTTATTGTTTTAGCTAGAACTTCAAGTAGTTTATCTTGTTTCTGTCTTTAATGGACTTTCTTTTGAATTTCTGTCTATTTAATTCAATGTTGGCTGTTGACTTGTTGCATAAACTGTTATTGTGTTTAGGTATATCCCTTATATCCCCAATCTCTCCAACACTTTTATCATGAAGGGGCTGTTGGGTTTTGTCCAAGAATTTCTTTTAGCATCTAATAAGATGACCATATGGTTGATTTCTTTCAGTTAACTTATATGTTGGATTACACTGACAGATTTTCATTTGTGAACCATCTATGCATCTCTGGGATGAAGTCTACTTGGCCATGGTAGGTGATCTTTTTTGTGTGTTCTTGGATTTGATTTGTGACTGCTTTATTGAGTATTTTTGCATCCATGTTCATGAGGAAAATTGGTCTGTAATTCTCTTTCTTTGCTGAGTCTTGGTGTGATTTGGATATCAGGATGATTGTGACCTCATAAAAAGATTTTTGGCGATGTTCCTTCTGTTTCTATTTTGTGTAGTAATTTGAGGAATATGGATGTTAGCTCTTATTGATAGTCTGGAAAAATGCTGTGCTAGAACCATCTGGTCATGGACATTTTTGGGTCTAGGAAACTTTTAATGACTGCTTCTATTTCTTTAAGGATTTATAGGTCTATTTAAGTTGTTTATCTGATCTTGATTTCATTTTGGTACATGGTAAATATCAAAAAAATTTTCTGTCAATTTTTTTTAGATTTTCCAATTTTGAGGAGTACAGGTTTTTAAAGTATGACCTAATAATTCTCTGGATTTCCTCAGTGTCTGTTGTTATGTCTCTCTTTTTCTTTCTGATTTTGTTAGTTGGGTATTTTCTTTCTGACTTTTACTTAGTTTGGATAAAGGTTTATCTATCTTCTTGATTTTGTCAAAGAACCAATTCTTTATTTCATTGGTTCTTTGTGTTGTTCTCTTAGCTAATAATTTATTGATTTCATCCCTCGGTTTGATAATTTGCCTTCTAAACCTCCTGGGTGTACTTGCTTCTTTGTGTTCCAGAGCTTTCAGGTGTGATATTAAGTTGCTAGTATGAGATCTCTCTAAATTCTTTATGAAGGCACTTAATGCTATGAATTTTCTGCTTACCGCTACATTCATTTTGTCCCATAAATATGACTATGTTTTGTATTCATTTTCAATGAGCTCTACAAAGTCTTTAATTTCTCTATTTTCTGCCTTGATTCATTTTTCACACAGCAGAGAATTGTTCAGTTCCCCTGTAGCTTTGGAGCCTGTCCTGGAACTAGCTCTTGTAGACAAGACTGGCACCGAACTCACAGAGATCTGCCTGCCTCTGCGTCATGAGTGCTGGGATTAAAGGCATGCACCACCACTGCCCAGCAGGACTTCTGGATTTTATAGTTTCCATTGAGATGTAGTGTATAATTCTACTAGGTCTTCCTTTTGTATGTTATTTTGCCATTTTCTCTTGCAACTTTTAATATTTTTTCTTTGTACTGTGTGTTTTGATTATTATGTGGTAAGGTTTTATTTTTTTCAGGTCCATTGTCTTTGGTGCTCTGTAAGCTTCTTATACCTTCATAGGCATGTGTAGGCAAAAGTTTCTGTCCCACTGGCCAGTTCCCAAATAACTGATATAGAAGCTTAACATTAATCATAAATGATCAGCTGGTAGCCCAGGCTTATTACTAACTAGCTCTTGCAACTTAAATTAACCCATTTATATTAATCTATGTATTGCCATATGATTTGTGGATTTATCTGTGGTCTAGCATGTCTTGCTCCCTCTGTGTCTCCAGGCAACTCCTGACTACCCTGACTAGAACCTTCTTCCTTCCAGAACTCTGAGTTTGTTTGTACTGCTTATATTTCCTGCCTGACTACTAGCTCTTTATTAACCAATGAGTGTAATATATATTTGCAGTGTACAGATGTCTATTCCACAGCACGTGTGTCCTTCTTAAGGTTAGGAAAATTTTCTTCTATGACATTAAAAATACTTTCTGTGCTTTTTACCTGGGAATATACTCCTGCTCTTACTATAGTTAGGTTTTGTCTTTTCATAGTGCCCCATATTTCTTTATGTTTTGTGTCAGAAAATTTTTATGTTTAAGATTTTGACCCATGTATCTATTTCTTCTCTCTTGTCTTCAATGCCTGAGATCACTCTTCTATCTCTTGTATTCTGTTGATAATGCTTGTCTCTAGTTTCTGTTCACTTACCTAGATTTTCCATTTCCAGAATCCCTTTAGTTTGTGTTCCTTTATTGGTTCTATTTCCATTTTCAAGTCTTAAAATGTTTCATTTGTTCCCATCAACTGTGTTTTTTTTCTTGGTTTTCTTCACATTCTTTAGGAGATTTATTGTTTTTCTCCAATTTTTTGATTGGTTTTCCTTTATTTCTTTTTCTTTTTTTTTTTAGACATTACCCCTTTCTCCATATTTTTATTCAGGGCTTGTGTAGCATTCTATTTTAAATTTTATTATACATTTTTATTTTTTTAAATTTATTTATTTATTAATTATTTATTAAAGATTTCTGCCTCCTCCCCACCACCACCTCCCATTTCCCTCCCCCTCCCCTGGACAAGTCCCCCTCCCTCGTCAGCCCAAAGAGCAATCAGGGTTCCCTGCCCTGTGGGAAGACCAAGGACCACCCACTTCCATCCAGGTCTAGTAAGGTGAGCATCCAAACTGCCTAGGCTCCCACAAAGCCAGTAAGTGCAGTAGGATCAAAAACCCATTGCCATTGTTCTTGAGTTCTCAGTAGTCCTCATTGTCCGCTATGTTCAGCGAGTCCCGTTTTATCCCAGGCTTTTTCAGATCCGGGCCAGCTGGCCTTGGTGAGTTCCCGATAGAACATCCCCATTGTCTCAGTGTGTGGGTGCACCCCTCGCGGTCCTGAGTTCCTTGCTCATGCTCTCTCTCCTTCTGTTCCTGATTTGGACCTTGAGATTTCAGTCCGGTGCTCCAATGTGGGTCTCTGTCTCTGTCTCCTTTCATCGCCTGATGAAGATTAATATTCAGGAGGATGCCTATATGTTTTTCTTTGGGTTCACCTTCTTATTTAGCTTCAAGGGATTTATTCATTTCCTCTTTAAGGACCTCCATTACCATCATCAAGTTTGTTTTACGGTAGTTTCCTTGTGCTTCAGTTGTGTTAGAATATTCAGGGATTGCAGCAATGAGATGGTTGGTCCCTTGTGGTAACATATTACCCTGACTGTTGTTGGTTCTGCTCTTACACTTATGTTTAGGCATTTGGACTTCGAGTGATTGTAAGTCTAGGTGCCAATTTCGGGATTTATTTTTGATGGATGTATGTTTTCTCTGTTACATTCTGCTTCCTCTCTGGTATTCTCGCATCTATGGCCTGTGGCTTAATAGAGGGTCTTGCCTACATTTGGGACTGAAAATCTAATAGCCTGTATAGTCTCTTCCAGCAGAAAGTGGCTTCCCAAGTCAGGGCTGAAGTTCTGGCTAAGTCTGTGGCCTCTACTCTGGTCTATGGTCCCCTGGGCTTCAGGATTCTGGACTGGCCTCTGATGGTATAAAAGGAGTTACACTGGGAGATAGTGGGCAGGGTGGAGTACAGTCTTACCTGGGGTGCATGATGCTGTCCTGTCCTCTGGTGTAGTGGTAAGCTTCCACCAGAGTGTGGGCTGGTATATGATGACAAGGGGAGGACGAAAATCTTTTTTGTTGGCTATTAAAATGGGTAAACTACCTTGTTATGAGGGGACATTTGCTTGGAAAATATTTTCCCAACCCTTTACTCTGAGGAAATGTCTACCTTTGATGTTGAGGTATGCTTCTTTGTATTCATCATAAGGATGGATCCTGTTTTCACATCCATTCTGTCAGCCTATGTTTTTTTATTAGGGAGTTGAATCCATTGGTATTTAGATATATTAATTTCCAATGATTTTTAATTCCTCTTATTTTTTTGTTGCTGATGGTGTGTGTTTCCCACATTGTGCTTCATTTCTATAAAATTATTTATTTCCTGTTTTTCCATGATTACAGTTATCTTCCTTGTGTTGGGGTTTTTCCTCTAGTACCTTTTCTAGGGCTGGATTTGTGGACAAATACTGTTCAAATTTGACTTTGTCATGAAATATCTTGTTTTCTCCATCTATTTTTCCATCTATTTGACAGTTTTGCTGGATATAGTAGTCTGAGCTGGTATTTGTGCTCTTTTAAAGTCTGAAGGATATCTGTCCAAGTCCTTCTGGATTTTAATTTCCACTGAGAAGTTGGTTGCAATTCTAATAGTTCTGCCTTTATATGTTACTGGGCCATTTCCTCTTTTAGTTTTAACATTATTTCTTTGTTCTGTATGTTTAGTGTTTTCATTATTACATGGCTGGGGGACTTTCTTTTCTGGCCCAATATTTTTAGTGTTCTCTAAGATTCTTGTACCTTTATAGGTTTGTCCTTCTTAAGGTTAGGAAAATTTCTTCTATAATTTTGTTAAAAATGTTATATACATCTTTGAGCTGAGATTCTTCTCCTTATTCTATTTCTTTATACTTAAATTTGGTCTTTTCATAGTATCCTAGATTTTTTTTTGGATGCTTTGTGTTAGTAATTTTTTAGATTTAACATTTTCTTTGACTGATGAATCTATTCCCTTTATTGTGTCTTCTAGCTCTTGTATTCTGTTGGTGATGATTCCATCTGTAGTTTCTGTTCACATACCTAGTTTTTTTCTATCTCCATTATTCCCTCAATTTATGTTTTCTTCATTGTTTTCATTGCCATTTTCAGGGCATGAAGGTTTTATTTATTTATTTATCTTTGGTTCTCTTGGTTTTCTTTAAGGGATTAATTTAATTCCTCCAATTGTTTGTGATTTTCTGAATTTCATTAAAAGATTTATTCCTTTCCTCCTTAAGGGCCTTTATCAACTTCATTAAATTGGCTTTAAAGTCATTCTCTTCTGATTCAGCTGTGTTGGAATAACCAGGACTTGCTGTAGGAGGGTGGCTGGGCTCTGGTGGTGGCAAATTGCCTGGGTTCTTGTTGATTGTTTTCTTATGCTGGCCTTTAGGCGTTTGGGTTTGAGGTAATTATAGGTTTAGGTACTAACGGTGAGTTTTTCCTTGTTGGATGGATTATTTTTTTCCCTTGATTTTGCTTCCTTTCTGGTCTTGTGACAAGTGGCCTGTGGTTCGGGTGACAGGTGAGTTCTCAGGTCTAGTAGGTGTCTGTACTGGGGATTTGGCATCCTGCATGGTCTCTGTAGTTTTGGGTGCTGGTGTTATATCTTAGGTTCTGGGATTTTAGGTACCAGAGTGGCCATTGGGGTGTTGGATACTGGCCTGGTCTCTGGGTTTCCAGGTACTGGCATGGATTCTGGTAGAAAAGGGGGCTTCTGGAGCTCTGCATATCAGCACAGTCTCCAGTATAGCAATGGACTTCTACCAGAGTTGTGGGCCAGGATATGGAGATGAGGGAAGGGATGCTGTTGGGCAATTTTATCTTTCTTATAAAAATAATTCATCAAAAGGTGATAATGAGTTAACACAAATTGAGATAAGATTTTATATTTCACAGTTATTTCCATAAAGGTTTGGCCTACAAAACCTCTTTCATTTCTTATAATAGAGCTTTAGAACTTTCTGGAAAGAAACATGTTTTGGAACAAATGATTCGTAATCAAATAAATTAATTCAATTAATTAATGCTATTTCGGTCACATATGATATTTTCATATATTCTGGCTGCTTATTTTCTCTCTCTCTCTAAGATGTCTTGGTCTTGTCATATGAGACCTTTTTGGGCAAGAGAATATGTTCTGAAATAGTTACTTCCTCTAGACAATGGCCCATATGGCTCTAATACAGTATGTATCTGTTTCACTCAGTATTAACCTTAGATTAGGCCATTTGGACATTGCCTGCTATGTGATTGTGACAAGAAGAAGTCCATGTATGATAGATGAAAAAGAAGAGACTATAACAGGAAAGGAGCTGAGATACAAAGAAAGTGATGGTAGAACTGAAGTTTCCTGTCTCAGCAACGGTTTCTGTTGCTGGGAAGAGGTACTATAACTCCAGAAACTCTTACAAAGGACAGCATTTAGCTGTGGTTGGCTAGCTTACAGGTTCAGAGATTTAGCGCATTATTGATGGGAAGCATGGTGGCTTGCAGGCAGACATGGTGCAAAAGAAGGAGCTGAGAGTTCTTCATCTGCATTGGCAGGCAGCAGGAAGTGAGTATCACACTAGACCTGGCTTGAACATTTGAGACTTCAAAGCCCACACCCTAGTGACACACTTCTTTCAACAAGATCACACCTTCTAATAGTTTCATAATGTATAAGACTATGGGGGTCACTTTTATTCAAACAACCACATCCCCCTTTTTTATTATCAGTGTCAGTTTAGAAAGGTCTCATATTATTGTGTAAGTTCCTTTTTATATAAATAATTCTAATAGTGATAGAAAAATCAAATATTAAAATACCAGATTTTAGAATAATATATATATTCAATTTTTACATTTTAAACCCAAATAAAACACAGTTATAATAAGTTACTTATGAAACAGAGGAGAATTATAACTGTCTGCTTATTAGGCAGACTCTGAGTTTTTATCCATTTGATTTGGCAAACAGAGACATAGCAAAGAAAATACATAATTTCTGTTTAAACTTACATTTGCCTGTTCGCTTTTCACATTCCTATGTCTAGACAAGTACCTAAGACAATTTCTTTTGGGGTCAAACATTTCAATCACTGAGTTTGGCAAGAACTGAAACTCAGCTGTATTCAAATTTCAGAAATCACTGTTGTAAGAGAAAAAACATTCAACTATAAAACTGTAATAAAAGAACAAGTTGTTCTTTGTGTTTTGTTGTTGTTTTCTACAACCGAAAGTACTTTCTCTGGAGATGCCGTGCTTGTATAAATGTTTTGGAGAATAAGCAGGGTGGGTTTCTTATGTTTTGAGAGAACAGCTTCTGTGGAGCTGATCTGTCACAGGGACAGCAACAAGAAAGAGTCTAAAATAGACCTTCACAGAGGTCTCTCTTAAGAGGAATGTCTTTTAAGAAATGACAGGAATAAATATCTTGGCATTTGGTAAAAGTCTACTCCAGGAAAAGGGTCTCAAGTCATCTGGGATAAAGATTTGGAGAACTCAAGCTATATTCCAAAAAAAAAAAAAAACCCAAAAAGCTGCAAGTCTCATAAATCCAAAGTAAGAAATGGGAAGAAGAGAGAAAGTTAAAATGGCACAATGTGAAAAGACAACATTTGAGGATATGACATTACATTTGACCACGGCCAAGCCTCATTCTGGGTGACCTGAAATCCAGGAGCATTTTACTATGAGGTCCGTTGGATTATCTGGATAGTCAGGAACTCTTGATTTTTTGCTGCAATGTAGAAATCACAGCTCAAATTCCCAACGCCTCAATGAGAAGCAAAGTTTCTCTTTACACATGGAAATGCAGCCACCAAGGATGGAGCGGTATACGGAGCGTCTCATCAGAGCACAAGCAAAGAAGAAACTAAGGAGCGGGGAGGGGAAATGAGGCAGGCTTACAACAAACAGACAAGCTGTGTTTAGTCATGTAGAACTTGACAGAACTGAAAAGTGGGTATGGTATAAAAAGGTACAGATGTGCCCAACAGTGTGCTTAAAATGAAATGTGGATAAAAACTGAGACAAAGTTTTCATCACAGACTTTTTTTAAAAAAAAAAAAAAAATTTCCCACAAAAACTTTCATGTAGCCCCTATAAGATATCTACTGTTGGTGGGCATTTAGCTCTTAGTCACCTTATCAGCTCTGCTTCATACAGTGAATAACCTCAGAAGTAGCCCACCTTGTAAATCTCCTGTGTGGGTTTGAAGATTTGTTTCTCATGTTCTGGTTTCAGTTTGAAGATGTGTTATGCTAGACTTCCTGGCAGTCGTAACATAATCATCTACTTTGCCTAAATAGGGGACTGCCAATACAGCGCAGCAACAATTCCACCAAGCTCAATTCGGTGTGTTAATGAGAGTATTAGGACAAGGAGAAAGTGATGGAAGTCAGGGCAATTAAGAGCAGCCGTATCACTGAAAAGCCAACCTGAACCTGGCTCGTGGAACCTCCCCAGGACATGCAAACTGCTCCATAGCAGGGACTACAGTCCTTGGTTCAGACTTGGGAGTGTTCTCAGTTTGAACTCTCCAATATTGCAGAGGCTGTTGTTTGTTCTCTGAGCCTCATAGCGCCTCCCCTTTAGAGAATGCAATGTTTCATTTGGATTCAAAACAACATCACTGCAAAGGTAGTATTTTACTTTGTTATACTATGAAAATACATGTGTTTCATTTGTCAATCATGAGCAAACAAACAAACATCAAGTTGGGTTTGTGGCTGGGGAGGTGGTACGCTGGTTAATAAACCACCTGCATTTCTGGAGGACCGGGATTGAGTTCTCAGCAGCCACAAGGAGTCTGTAACTCTACTTCCAGAGGGTCAGACTTCCTCTTCCGGTCACCTTGGGCACCAGACATGTACATGGTACACAGACATACATGTGGGAAAACACCCATATACACAAAATAAATAAGCACATAATTTTAATTGAGTTTTATATACTGTATTTTGATCAGTCTAAATGGAACTATTAATTAACTAAACTATTGACTGAAGTTTCTGTCCTACCCAGTCCCTCAGTTGTTCAGTCCCAAATAAACACACAGAGGACTACATTAATTATAAATGAATTGGCCTATTAGCACAGGCTTCTTATTAACTCTTATAATTTATATTAGCCCATAATTGTCTGCGTTAGCCACATGGCTTGGTACCTTTTTCATCGAAGCAGTCACATTTTGCTTGCTTTATGTCTGACTTCCTCTTTGACGACTGTGGACTGAATCTTTCTCTTCCCAGAATTCTCCTATTCTCCTTGCCCTGACTCTATTTCCTCCCTGGTTTCCCCGCCTATACTTCCTGCCTGGCTACTGGCCAATCAGTGTTTATTTAAAGTACAAATGACAGGGTGTAGACCATTGCCCCACAGCAATAAACTTTTGTCAGAATCCTTTGGTTTCCAACTACTACATTTCTTGAGTCATTTTTTTCTGCCTGTAGCCTTCAACACAATGCAGAATTATAGTACTGATGGCAGTCTTTCCTTCCTTGAATGTTAGCATGGAAATTTCAATCACTTGCTACCATTTATATGTCTTATTTTTATGGCGTTTATCTCATATTGAGAAAATTTCCTCCTTTTTTTTTCAGAAATTTTTAGGATGAATAAGTATAAATTTAAAGAAATTTCTCTAAAGTTGTTAGTATGATTACATAGTTTCCTTAATAATATTGAATTTCATTTATTGTATTGAGAGTTCATTTGATTTTTTTCATTGCCAGATAACTCTTGGTAATGGTATATTTATGTATTTCTCAAATCAACTTTTTAATATTTTAGATCATGGGAAATTTTTGTCAGATTTTTCATGTAATGATATTTTCTAACTTTGTAAATAAAATTGTCCCAAACCATGATAAGAATATGCTTATCCTTTTCCAAGTTTTTAAATCAATTTGCTTAACTTAATTTGGTATTTCTTTCTGGTGGATTCAAAGAATTTAGTGAGCCTTTGCTTTTGATGATTTTTAATTATAATTTCAATTTCTTTCTCAAATATAGCAAGATTCAGATGTCTTCTTGTGTTAGTTTTAGTAAATTTTATTTTCAAATAATAGGTGTATAAATTGTCCATTATAGGTATAAACTTTTTAGTATTTTGCTTTTAGTATCCTTTTCATTTTTGTATTATCTGTGATGATAAAACTTTTATCATATCCGATTTTAATTTTTTGCTTTTCATTAGTGAAGATAAATGTTTATCAATTTTGTTAATTTTTACAAATACTTAACTTTATCTCATTTTATGTTTTTGTTATTTTATTAATATTTCAATGATTTATGTTTTTGTGTTTTTTAATGTCTCTTGTATTCCCTTTGATTTAGTTTGAACTTGCTTTTTCTAAATTATGGCCGCAGGATTAGAAACATCCGATATATTTAACTCTCCTGGACTTCATTCTCATTTAGTGCAAAGAATTTTTCTCATACAATTTTCTTTGATCCATATGGTATCTAATTACTATAGCATCACATTTTTATAGGTACTTCAGATTTATTGATGATACCTCAATGGAAGAAATAAAGTATCTTTAACAAATGGTGCTGGCATAACTGGATGTCAACCTGTAGAAGAATGAAAATAGATCCATATATCACCATGCACAAAACTCAAGTCCAAATGGATTAAAGACCTCAATATTAATCTGACCACACTGAATCTGATAGAAGAGAAAGTTGGAAATAGTCTACAACACATGGGCACAGGAGACCACTTCCTATGTAGAACCCCAGTAGCACAGACAATAAGAGCAACAATGAATAAATGGGACCTCCTGAAACTGAGAAGCTTCTATAATGCAAAGGACACTGTCATTAAGACAAAAAGGCATCCTACTGATTGGGAGAAGATCTTCACCAACCCCGCATCAGACAAAGGTCTGATCTCCAAAATAAATAAAGAATTCAAGAAACTAGACATTAAAACTCTAATTAACCCAATTAAAAAAATGGGGTACTGAACTGAACAGAGAATTCTCAACAGAAGAAATTCAAATGTATTACGAGACTGGACAGTGGATGGCTTCAAGCAATTTAATTTGTTTTTGACAATTGCTCTTCTTTGGTATATTGTTAATTTCAGAATATAGTCAATATAAACTTTAAAAACATTTTTTTTTTGGTTTGTAAGCAGTTACCCATAAAGACATATAGATCAGATAATCTAAGTGTTCCTTAGGTCTTCAATTATTTTGTTAATTTTGTACTTATCTGTTCATACAAAAATCATGGCACTGTGCATGTCAATGAAAGTTTTATTTCTCTTTTTCCTCTTAGGTTTGTTCAATTTTTTCCTTAGTGCATTCTTGAAGCTGTCATCACAGGCCGCGTATATTTAGAAGATTTGTGTATTGTTGATGAATTTAGTCTTTTATCAGAAGGCATATAGTGTATTTCAATTTTAGTTATTTTATTATCAACATCTGTTTGACACTTTCAAGGTTTTAAGTGGATTAATTAAAAATGTGTCTCTCTTATTTATTTTTGTCTATGAGAGGAAGGCTTAATTCAATTTATAGTCATTGTAACTATTGATGTGCTCAAGATTCTTAACATACCTCCACACAGTCACTCATCAAAGTTGTGTCCTTGTATCACTACACTATTTGATGTTGCTTTAGCTGGGGAGATGCTTATCCATCCTCACATTGAGTACTGCTCTTATAGCCTTGGTGAGGGTCCTTGCTGCTCTTCTAAGCTTCAGAACCTTCCAAAGTCTTGTAAATTTTTCTTCTCTTCCCAAGTCCTTTTAGTGTCCCGGAGGGAAGGCTTTAGTCAGGAGAAAGAGAACCTAACAACTCCTTAATGCTTGAGTTTCCAGCGAGGTCTGCCTTCCCTGGAAGCTCTGTCCAATGCTTCAGGGTTTTCTGAAAACTCAGGCAGCTGTTTAACTTACAATGCCACATATTTGGGGCAAAATCAAACTTAAAAGTAGTTTCCCCTAGTAGTTTTTTCCCCTAGTTATTATTTTTTCTCAGTCTTGAGATAACTCTCTCTGCACATACACAATAGACTATTCAACCAAATATTCTGGGTCTTTCCATGTAGTTTCAAGGCATTATCTCAGCTGACACTTTTCTCTAGATTCCTGCTGAGCAAATTTTAGCCAGCCCAGTAGCTCTAGTCTCCTGTCCACCCGGAAGTGAGACCACTTGTCTGTCCTGCTTCCTCCTGTGCTGTGTCTGAGACGTGAGTCCACAGAGAAAGGCTCAGCATGACTGTGCTCAGGTGTTTTCTTGCTCAGGGTTCAAAATTCTGTATTACCCATTTATTCTGTCCTACAGACTCCTATTTTTTATAGTAGATTCAACTTAATTTTATAAACTACTTATATAGTAATACTTTCAAAATAATACTTTTTCAGCTTCTGAAACAACTTTGTTTTAGTCTTAATTTTTCTAAAATAGCCACTGTTAATTGTTAATCTATGCCAGAGATGTACGGTGTCAACAAGGTCTTTCTCTTCTAGGTATTTATTTCCAGTCATATATTAGGGAAAAACCCAGTGAACAGAAAATGAAAATTTTCCAGCTAGTAATTTTATTAGGGGATTCTTTTCTTTTTTAATTCTAACTTATTTTGTATTAAATTTTATTTTACATTTCATCCACAGTTCCCCCTCCATCCTCCTCTATCCCATCCATCCCCTCCTATCCTCCACCCCCCATCTATCACACCATAAAAGAATGGGCTCCAATAAGCTAGCTCATGCACTAGGAATAGATCCTGGTCCTAATGCCAGGTGTATCATAGATAGTTAAAGCTTCACCACTGTCTCCCATTTTCCACGAGTTTGGTTCAGCTGTCTCTGTAGAGTTCTCCAATAAAATTTTGACCTTCCTTGCTCATATATTCCCTCGTTTCTCTCTTTGATTGGATTCCTGAAGGTTAGCCAGGCGCTTGATTGTGGATCTCTGCACCTGGTTTAGTCAGTTGCTGAATGAAGGCTCTGTAATGATAGTTGGGGTAATCACCAATCAGATTACAGGAGAAGGCCAGTTTAGGTACCCTCTCCATCATTGCTCAGAATCTTAGCTGGGGTCATCCTTGTGAATTCTTGGGAATTTCCCCAGCACCAGGTTTCTCCCTAATCCCATAGTGGCTTTCTCTATCAAGATTTCACTTTCTGTCCTTTCTGACTCTGTTCCTTTCCCCGACTGACCATCTCGTTCCCTCATGTTCTCATGAAACTTGCAGGCAAATGGACAGAACTAGAAAAAAAAAACATCCTGAGGGAGGTAACCCAGATTCATAAAGACAAACATGGTATGCACTCACTCATAAGTGGACATTACGTGTAAAGCGAAGGATAACCAGACTACAATTCCAGAGACGCTAGGTAGTAAGGAAGACCCTATGAGGCACACATGGATTGCCCAGGAAGAGGAATTAGGTGAGATCACCTGGGTAAACTGGGCATGAGGAGGGTAAAGGGAAGGGGATGGGGAATTCTTTTCTTAAAGATACTGGTGCGTGGTTTTGACATGGTTTGATTGTGTTATTCAGGGTTCCTATGTTAAAATTAGAGCCAGTTATGAAATACTGGCAAGGTAGAAATTAAATCCGACTATAGCATTTGGAAGGGAATTATGACTGAAAAAGATTAAGAAGATAAAACTCCCATGATTAAATCTGTTTAGGACACAGAGGGAAGGGAAAAGTTTAGGGGACACGCACACACACACACACACACACACACACACACACACGCTATTCTGTCTTTTGCTCTGTTATATTTCATAGAACACTACTAGAGAAAAACAAAACAAAACAAAAACTATCAACAGTTGTGGGTCCTTGGATTTCTAACACTTTCACCCAAAGGAACTTGTTTCTTTAATGAAGCTAACAAGCTTCAGGTAATATTTGTATGGTGGTAGCACAAAACTATATGAACTAATAGAAAGAGTGAGCCATGTTTCCTTCTATGCAATAACTTATACTTTTTATGGTCTTTGTGAAGATGCTTTTGGTTCCATCGAATATTCAGTAAAATAAATTAAAAATGAGAAGAAGCCAGGCAGTGGTGGCAAATGCTTTTAATTTCCAGCTCTTGGGAGGCAGAGGCATGCAGATCTCTGTGAGTTTAAGGTCAATCTGGTCTACAAGAGCGAGTTCCAAGACAGGCACAAAAGTTACACAGAGAAAACCTGTATCAAAAACCAAAAAAAAAAAAACAACAAAAAACAGAAGAAGATAAAGATGGCATTCACAATAAGCTGAATTTGTGTTAGTTAATTGATAACCTGTCATTTAAATTGTTTGTATCAGAGTATAGGAGAAATGGGAGTAATACACAGAATTTTATTTTCCTTCAGGTACTATTCTGGAACTTTTTAGTACCTTTCTTAAATAAAGTAGAACAAAATATCCCCTAAACTCTCAGTCAGTGACCCATATCACATTTGTAAGTTATCTTGATCTGAAAACAGAGGTCTTAAGATAGTTCTACAGCAACCAAAGGATTTTTAAAATAAGGGAATAGATAATTACTAACATTTTTGGATAAATCAAACTTTGTTTGAATGAAAAAAGATCGGGTATATTAGCATGTGCCTTTAATGGCAGCACTTGGGAAGGAGAGACAACTGAAATGCTGTGAGTTGAAGGACAGCATGGTTTATATAGTGAGTTTTAGGTCAGACATGGCTGCACAGTGAGACCTTATCTAAAAAGGCTTCTAAGCCACACCTCCAAATATATGGAGAAAAAATGTATATGGGAAAGAGACTGCTATAGCACAGTGGTTATGTGTATAAAGACCCTTTAGTATTATGTGAATTGTACTATTTAGTACTATTTATAGTAGTCTTATACCTACCCATGGGTTTATTATATTGATGTTGTAGTTTGAACAGGTTTGGCCCCCGTAGACTTATGTGCTCAGAAGCTTGTCGTATATGGAATGGTACTATTAGGAGGTGGTGTTATTTGAGTAGGTGTAGACTTCTTAGAGGAAGTGTGTCACTGCAAAGATGGGCTTTGAGGACCCAGATATGCTCAAGTCATGCACACTGTGGTAGTTTCACCTTCCGCTCCCTGCAGATTGAGATGTCAAAATCTCTACTCCGTCTCCAACACCATGTCTGCCTGCATGCCTCCATGTTCCACCATGATGATAATGGATAAAGCCTCTAAAACTGTCAGCCAGTCCCAATTAAATATTTTTATCGTGATATTTTATTTATGTTTTAATAAATAAAACTTGGTTAAAGATCAGAAGGACAAAGCTAAGTCACTAGGGGTCAGGCAGTGGTGGCACACACCTTTACTCTCAGGATTTAAGAGACAGAGGCAAATGGAAGTCTTTGAGTTCAAGGCCACCCTGGGCTACCTGAGATCAATGTAGAAACAAATTGATGTGGTGGTGACTCACACCTTTAAACCCCATACTCGGGAGTCACATGCCTTTAATGCCAGTACTAGATGGAATATAAAATGGGAAGAGAGAGAGGCTTAGTCTGCGGTCACTCAGCCTTGGGAGAGGTACGACTTCTCTAGTGGCTTAACTGCTTTGTTTTTTTCTGATTTTCAGGTTGAACCCTAATATCTGACTCTGGGTTTGTATTATTCGTGATACAGTTTTCTCTTACTAGAGTCGCTGTGGTCATGGTGTCTCTTTACAGAAATCAACACCTTAATTAAGACGATTGAGAAAAGAGAGTGTGATGCATAATATAGAGTTCTATCCGCTGTAAAGAAAAATGAAATCATGAACCTTGCAAGCAAAGTTAGTGTTAGTGACGATCATACAGAGTGAGGCAACTCTGCTGAAAAAGACGAATGCTGCGTGTTTTCTCACATCTGAGGATCCTAGCACAAAATCTTGTGAGAACATATTTTTGAATAATTGCAGAAACCAGGAAAGCAAAATGTTCCATGCTGGGTTGGGAGGAGCTAGATCAATAGGGAGAGGAATAATAGAGTCCAAGTGATCTGTTCAGGGAAATGGGACAAAAAAAAGAGAATCTGGTCAACCAGAGGGCAGACTGCTAGATACAGAATGAAGTAGGAAGAGAAAATAACAATGAGGATGTCTGAAAAAGTCATAAGCAATCACATGATTGATAGTTACCTAAATCAAACAAAAACCCATAATAAACATAAGTCTGTAAATAACTATGCATATATAGTTTACATGAAATTTACTCCTCTGCCATGATAATGCTGCCTTCAAGAGCCAAAGATAATCTAACAAAACCCTAACACAGGCATAAGAAGCTTCTATTGAGTTGCTTGTCAGGGTTTTCAGAAAGACCCCTCCCCCAGATATTATAGTCTGTCGCTATTGCCCTTGGTTGGCCTCCAGAGATGGAAGGCAAGTATCTATTGTTGATGACAACATGTACTTCCCAAACAGTGTCCCTGTACTGGAACTCACCCAAATTCCTCTTCCCAGAGAACTAGCTTTTATGGTACCAAAAGGCACCATGAAAGCTTTCTAAGGAAGGAGGTAACCAACACTGCTACATAGCTATGATGCCTATAAATCACAACAATGACTAGCGTGGGATGATAGCCATAAGGGTATAATAGTGGCATATGTTTCGTGACAGCAACCAATGGCACTCTAATTGGACTTAAGACACAAGAACCTCTCAACAAAAGGGAAATAGTGGTTGGTGTTGGAAACAATTATCCAGTGAGTGTGAAGTCATGGATTCTTGGAGCAAAACCTTCAATTGCTAATTTACTAAACCAGCATAACCCCTAACTGTTGTGGGAGCTCCTTCTGATCATTCAGCCAATAGCTGCTGAGATACCAGCCGATTGGGGCGTGGTCTCTCTTTAAAAAAGCAGCCCCTTCCCTCCACTCACTCTCTGGCTTCCAGATCCACTTCTGGCAACTAGGCTCCTTTCCTGATTGCACAGAGGGCTGTTGTTTGGGACAGTGATCTGTAAGTTTTTCCCCCTTAAATAAATAACCATTCTATTAATCATAATTCCAAACTGGTATGGGATTGCTTGTGACTTACACCTTCACATTTTAAATATTAGTTCTCATACCCACAAGTAAGATATAGTTCCTCAACGAGGAAACTTTTCTTTGCAGCAGAGACCAATACAGAAAAATACAACCAATTAAAAGGCAGAGTTGTGAAGCCCAGTGTAAATTAATAGATCTACAAAATAGATACAGGACCTACAGGAGGCTCAAGGAACTTTCTGTAGGGAATTAAAAGACTGTAAGAGCCAGAAGAACAGAGTTTGTTGTGAAATTGTGTCTCTTAGAAATGTCAGAGACTACACCCATAAAATCTCACCAGCATGAATAACTAAACATAAACTGAACAAATACACTAATATACATGCTATGTGGACATGGGAAATCCCAGGATTCCTCTGTGCTACACAAAAAGCTATAGGCAACTAAGGAATATTGAGAGAGGGAAAAATAGTCTTTCCCAGGGAAGAACACACAAATTGGTTATACAAAACCAAGTGATCAAATCTGAAAATAATTATATTTCTAACCTTATACAGACTGAGCATGCTGTATTTATGTTAGAAATATATATGTGCATATATAAGTATATATGTATTATATGTCTATGTGAAAATACACACAAATATGCAGGTAAGAACAATTGATAAGAATAGAGACCATGATTTTGAAAGAGAGCAAGGATGGTTATACAGGAGGATTGAAAGGGATGATAGGGAAGGGGGAAATTATACAATTATAATATTAATCTGAAAAGTGAAAGAAATAGTTTTACTAAAAAAGGGAAGAACATATCAGGGGATGGCAGTGCACACCATTAGTCCCAGCACTTAGGAGGGAGAGGCAGGTGAATCTCTGTAAGTTTGAGGGCAGCTTGATTGGCACGATGAGTTCTGAGTTCCAGGCCAGCCAGAGGCACATAGTGAGACCCTATCTCACAAAACAAAATAAAACAAAACAAAACCACAACAAACCCAAAACAATTACCACAACTACCGAAAGAAAGAAAGAAAGAAAGAAAGAAAGAAAGAAAGAAAGGAAAAACCTTGACCTTGACTAGCCTCAGAGTGCCTAAATGCATGAACTTTTGCTTGCTTCAAATGAAGAATTAGACTAAAAAAAGCTATTATTTTCCTTGTTGACAATTTCAATTCTTTGAAAATACATGAAGGTTTCTGGTTCAGAGAGGGTACGAAAGAATAAGCAGTGGTCTTCCAACTCCAACTGGATGCCAGTAAATGTCTGTGAAGAAAAGGTCTGCACACTCAAACAAGCTTACCTTCTTGCTTCCAGTGTCTGCTCAGTTGTAATCATTCATTGTTGGATTAAGCTGGCTGGGATTTGTGCCCATCCTGTTACAGAATAAGAAACTCACTATGGAGACCTGAATAATGCTAAAGTATCAAAGAATAATAAGTATTCTAGTATTCTCCAGATGAAGGATTGGGCACAGTGTCACAATGTAAATTCCCCATGCACATACCTTTCAGAGGATAGCTGCAGGCTCAGGGAGGCAATAATTCAAGGTCTCTGTTTTACTCTATCTCTGATTTTGAGAGAATCTCATTGTCATGTCTAGGTTAGTCTGGAGATTTGATCTACTAGTCTCTGCGTCCTTAGAACTGGTGAATGGGGCTTGCTTTTAAGCTAAAGAAATTTGAATTCAGATTTCTGCATTTACCAATGCATCTTTGAGTGCAATTCATGAGTGCAATTACACCCAAGGTGAAGCTATTGCCTTCTGAGAAGAGACCATTAAGGATATATGCTATCACTACTTTTCTTGATTATTTAAAGGTGGGGGTGATCTTGAATGTGAGATTGATATCACTTGAATACGATAACATTTCAACAGAGACAGAAATTGATATCTCAGGTCATTAGTGTTATTTTCACAAATTTTTAGTAGTTTCTTGTCGAAGAAAAATCTCATTTGCACAGAATCATTTTTGGGAACATTGTATGTATCCTAATATTTCACATCACTAATTATGTCTCCTTTGAATTTTTTTTTGAGTGCTCTACTCACTGGATTTCCTCTCTCTTGAGCCCTTCTCAGCCTTCAAAAGAACTTCATCTTTGGCCTTATTATACATAATACCATATGTTTCTCCAGAGCTTTTCCACTGCATGAGATTCCTGCTAGACATTACCTCAGAAAGTATATCACAAATGCAAAGCACATGCCTTTTCATTTTCTGCTTGACACCACTGAAACAGAATACTGAGATAACTTTTTGTATCAAGATGAAATTTTTATCAGGTCAATGGCATAGAGATTATGACTTAATATCCTAAGCATGTATGTATTAAATCAAATATTGATAACAAAGGCTACTCATTTGGTGGTATTTTTAGAACAAGCTTGTTTTTGTGTGTGTGTATTTACATGCACCAGATTTTACTTCCTTGTATTTCTTGACATTTCACTGTTATTCTGCGAAGTCAACATATGCACACATATGCCTATAGATGCCACTGTCTTGCCAAATTTTTATGACATTTTTAATATATATGAATGCATTGATTAATAGATAAGTTGATCTTTTATATTCTTTCTTGTATTAAGCATTTCACTTTTGAAACCATTATTTTCTGTAAAAACAAAGTCTAAAGTTTTGTTTTCGAAGTAGCACATAGCCTGTTCTGCATGCCAGGGGGCACTATAGTTCAATGTTAGTTCTCCTACTCTTTTGATAGCTTGATAGAGTTCCTTAGCTGCTCATGGATGACGTTCATACGGAAAACATTTATGAGTACCTTTAAAACTCTACCACACAGCTACGGATGGCTGCTTTTGGCTTGCCAGGTTACCACTGCCAAATAGCAGGTTTTTGATTCTGTAAATATGTTCCTCCTTAAAAATATGAAAGAATTCTGTATAAGTCAGTATAAATTTCATCTAGAGAACTATGAAGACATCTTTTACTCAGACACAGACAGGCTCTTTGACTATTATAAACATTTAAGGGGTGAAGTCTCCTTCTATTCTAAATTAACATACTAAATCTTTTGTGTTAAATATACTGGATTGAGACTTTTGAATCATAACTTCTTGACGGTAGGCTCATTAGAGCATGACCTCAGACTTTCCCTACTTTTTCATATCCAATATCCCATAGATTTATGGACTAGAGAAATATTAAATCAGACATCACAAATTAGGTCTCTGACATCTACCTTAACATTATTGCTATTGACCTTGTCAGCCAAGTAAGATTTAATTTTAACACAGTATCTAGGAACCCTCATAGTTTCTTTTACAGACATGCATAGACACACAGACATACACATACAGACAGGGAGGGAAGGAGCAAGAGAGAGAGATTGAATTTCAGAGCTGTCATATTTTTGGTGTCTGGGTGGTGTTTGTGATAGAACTTACACTAGAAAGGGACTTGTGTAAAGTAAAAATGTTTGCCTTGAAACTTTGAGACTTATGTGGTGACTGCAATGTCTGTTAGGTCTAACAGTACACATCTTAATTTAGGAGCTAGTCAATACACAATTGTTCAGCTGAGAACTATGAATGATTTGATCAGTCCATCCAAGTGTTGTGTTGTTCCAAAGATGCTTCCAAACTGAGATTTGTTTCCCATAATAACTTGCAGTTCAGATTCTTGAGGAATACATTACCATAATTAAATTAGAGTTCCTACAAGACTTCAGAGTGAGTTGAAAATATCAATTGGCTGTTGTAATGACATCTCTTTAATACATGTATAGTTTATTTATTCATTGACAATTTAACACATGTATTAAATATATTTTGATCCTATCCAGTCCATGTTGATAGCTTTTTAAATATATTCTGTTCAGAAGTTATTTAACTACATAGAAGTAGAAGGAAATTAGGTTATAATGATCATGATTATAGCAATGCAGTCTTGCCATTAAATTAAATGGTCACTATTAAAGAAACAATCATATTATTTTTCTACTTTATCTCGAAAAAAAAAATCTGTAATGAGTCTTTTTCAGTTCCCCTAGCCAGCTCCCAAATAATGACACAGAGACTTCTCAATAATTATGAAAACTCAGCTTATTGTGTAGCCTTGTTCTTAACTATAACTTTCAACAAATTAGCCCATTTATTTTAATCTATGAGTCCAAAGCTTTATACTGAAACTATTTTATATCATAACTTGCATCACCATCCTAAAAATCATTTTTTAGGATTAGACCTAAATATCTTCTATATTTGATCAGGAAGAAGGAAGCTACATCCATGAAATATCAACCATATTCTCACTTAAACAAGATCTTTACAATGACACTACCAATTGACATGTTGGTGTGGATAGGGAAATCACACAAGACTGTCTCTTGCTGAGAGGTGGAGAAATCAATCTTCTACATGAATGAGCACCTTGATGGGTCACCCAATTCAATGTGTTCCATCCTAAACTCATATACACATCGTCATTAATAAATGAACTCAGCAGGATATATACATATACATGTATGTCCAGAACTCATATACACATAGTGAATAGTAAATGGACTCAGCAGGATACATACATATACATGTGTGTTTGCATATTTATATGTGCATGTATATGTTTATGATCTATGTGTATGTGTATGTAACAAGAATTAAAGAAGAGGTAATGAGTTTGAGAGAGAGTGGTAAGGCATGGGAGTAGTCACAGGGAGGAAGAGAGGTAAAAATTATACAATACAGTAGTCATATGTGTAATTCAACAAAAATTAAATAAAAAGTAATATATTTTCTATAACATAAGATATATTAGATACAGGATTCAGGTTTTGTAAGAAAGAGACTTGGTGTCCAAAGAGAGAAGAGTTCTGCTATAATTAAGAAAGAACTTTAGTAAATCTCAAACAAATCAATGTTTTTAGACATCTATATTTATATAGAGAAGTAAAAGAAATTAGATTTAGTTATTTAGTTTGTGACTGACATTGAGTCTAATGGATGTGTAATATTCTGAGTTATACAACCATTTGACTATACCTGAAAGCAAGTACTATCAAATGCTTCATCTTATCAGATAAAGCATAATGAAAAAATTACGTTCCTCCTATTGCTTACATACGAAACATCACCAACAGACTCATGTGATTGAATACTTTTCTTCTAACTGATAGAGCTGCTTTGAGATACTGTGAAACATTTTGGACATAGGTCTTACCTGGAAGATACATGGTGTAAATTCTTAGAGGTTGGACTTAGGAGTTACAGTGGAACGCTGCTTCCAGCTGAGTTTCTCTGCTTATTGGTGGGCCTTGGAGATGTTGGTAGGTTGCTTCGTGTTTCCTCCGCTATAGACAGAACCTTGCATTGCTGCTATGGGCAATGATATATTCTGTCCCTCTGCCAGTTCATTAATAACTAAATGATTCCAATTGGCTTCTATCACATATTTCACCCTGGAAACAAAAGAAGTAACCAGTACAATGCTCATTTTTAACTAAGGCTGAAGACACAGTTAGCATAACTCTTAGTGGGTAAGGTCAGCTGAAAACAGTCTCTGGTGACTATAGGGTTGGTAGAATACATTTCCTGGATATGGATAAGTCATGTAGAAGTTTAATGTAAAATACTTTCAAAGCAATTCCACTAACATCTATTGAGGTGGGACCCCCCCACACACACAAGTTCTTAAGCATATGAATAGAACTGGTTACCCAGATTTCTTTAGGGGTCTTCTTGGTTAGGATTTTGAAATATAGTTAACAGTATTCACTCTAGCCATTTTTAAGCAAAACAAGATTTACTAGAGGATGTTTTGTGGTGTACAGAATCCTTGGAGGGCTAGAAGGTGGGTGGCATGGTTAGATAAGAGGCTGCCAAGGGAAATATTCGCTATGAGACTCTCTTGGTAGGAACCCTAAGACATTGGTTCATGCCATTTGGCACCCAACATAACAAGAACCAGATGCTGTAATCTCCATTAGACAGGACAAACGACTCTTCTTGAGTCTTTATATAATTTGCCTGTCTCTTCTTCAGCTTCAAGTTGAGTCCTCTTTCCTAGTTTTCTGCCAGTTTCTATTTGAAAATCTGTAGCACTCTGGTTGCAAATGGTCTCTTAAATTTATTTTTAAAAAACATGGCCATTTTGGCAACAATGACAGATGACAATTGGACCCACCGTGTTTTCAGGTGAAATTTATTCTATGTCAGCTATTCTGATCATGAGGAGCAGCCGACTTGAGAGGCTGTATCCCAGTGTTCACAGTAAGTGAACTTTGTAAGATTTTCCACTGGAAATAAGGAAATAACAAAATGAACCTTCAAATCACTATAAACCAAAGAGACTTAGTTTTCAGTATTTAAGCATCAAGTAAATTACCCAGAGTAGAAAGCCAGGCACACATCAATCTGGTGGTTTCTCTTCTACCTTGAATTTTAATAAAGAGCATTTATAAGAAATAATATAGCATTTCTGTGGCTACCAGTTGTTAAAACAGATCCCCAGAGACAGAGAGAGCAGAGACCAAATCTCTAAAGTTGAATTTTTCTGAGTTCTTGCTAAGAACAGCTAGGACTACAGACATACCTTTCAGAATGAATCCCCCCCACCCCATCCAGTTATCTTGATTCTGAAAATCTAGAGCTTAAACTGATGCCAGGATTAGCTGTCCAGATTGAGGAAGAGATCTCTAGGCCCTCAAGCACAAGCACTCACACACAAGCCAAACAGGAACTGGGAAGACAGATTTGTAACTCATGGTTAGCCTGAAAGGATGAAAATATTTCTCCTTTATTATTAGTAGACACAACAGAAAAAAGTTCAGTTTGAAGGAGAAGTGGGAACAACGTGACAGAAAGTTGGGGAAATGAATGAGCTGAACAACTATTTTAAAGATCACTGTCTCTGTTCATATCTGTGTGTAGGCACAGGCGGCTCGTGTTTCTGAGCATATGTCCTCAGAAGAAGACTTTATTTACCTAAACATGAAACAAAAATGGAAACAGAAACACTGACAGCAGAATCCCTAACAGAGCAGAGGGTGAGAAAAACTTCCAAACTACCTGGGAATCCAGTGGTGACTCTCACCATTCTTAGAAAACTACTCAATGACAGTATTATGAATCACAAAGTAGTTTCCATACTCATTAGGCAGAGGGGGGGGAGAAATGTCATAGGTCAGTAAGGGGCATGGTTCTTATGATAATCTACACAATTCTAAAATAACAAGGCTAACAACTTTGGGTCACAAATTTTCTCCAAAAGAAAACTATCAAGTTGTCTATAGGCAGGTACCACCAGGACTTCTCTTTAGGACCCTACCAGTTTTCCCTTATGCTTGTCCCAACCCCACCAGAACACCAAGCAAAACTATGCATAGGAGAGAAAACAACAAAGATTACAGAGACAAATATGAAGAATGTTCTATGATCTTAGTTACCTCTGTCACACCTTAGCCCATTAGAGGAGCTACACAATGAAGCCATTTGTTTATGCTGAGTGCCACAGAGGCTTCTATCAGACACCAAACCATTAGCACATTAATAATTGTTTTCCAACGCAATACACGACAGTGGTTTAGCCACAAAACCAACTGCAGGATCATAAGATAGTATAGAATAGGGGGTCTCACCAGAAAAAAAAGCTCCCTCCTCATGAGAAAGTCCGTGACTTCTGTCTTATTGTAACACAAACTTACACATGCACACACACATGCAAAGACACAATATATGAAAGAGTAAATATGCTTGCAAAATCTTATAAAAGTGTGAAATAGGGATTACAAATCGGGAAACTGTTTAAGCCTAGTAGATCAATATATCTTTCTTTTTTTAAATTCTACTGATAGTACACAAATACTCTTAGTTTAAAAGTTTCAAATGTTTTCTCTTTTCACCTTTCACTTGTAAATTATGAGTCTTACTAAGCAAAACATTCGAAAGATTAGCATTTACAAAATCCAGTGGGACACAGGGGGAGCCATGAAGGAATGCTGAAACACACAAGGAATTCAGCTCCACCCTGCAAATGCCTTCACACTGTGGAAATAACCTTTGGTGTATGCAAAGAGAATTTTACAGAGATGAGTAATATGCTTTTCCTCACTTGGTAGTGATTATCTTTCCCCTTGCTGGATAATTCCAGTTTGAGTCTACAAAAATAATTTATTAGGTGCTTATAGTGTACAATACACTGTGCTAGAGACTGAAAAGAAATCTTATATAAGTCCCACAAAATGTTGATTGTGAACTAAGGATTGGGGCATAATAAAATTCTACATTGATCTATGTTTGACATACAAAAGCTAAAATATAACTGGGATATTTAATATCCATGTTAAGTCTATTTTGAATAGATACTATTTTATCAATGATGTCTAAAAACTATTTTTAAAATCTCCACTCACTGTTCTAAGGAAAATTTGTTTCAAAGGTAAATTTCTTTTTCTAAACAAATGCAGTACACATAAAATCAGAATTTTAATCCTTAGATGAATTTTATGTCAATTGTGTCTATGTTCATAAAAGAGTATTTGATTCCCCACTTGTGATCTGACTTTTCTTTTTAACCTATAAAAATGTAACTTGTTACTATTAGAAAATCATGTAGCATATTGTTTTTACACATTAAAAATTTGTCTCAGTCAAATCTTCGGTGTTATCAAAACCAGTTTACTGATTTTCTAATAAGATATTTTTACAACTATCATAAGTTTTTCATAATGCTTCATTTTAAATAGCCTAATAAATGCTATTATAGATATAGATCATTCATTCAATGAACCTCAGAATCTTGCTTTGAACTTTTTTTGATAAGCAGTTCTTTTAAATGCTAAACTAGCAGTGTGTACAACAGATGCATATTGGACTTTTCTTGGACTCCTAGAATGACTAGAAATTCTGATTTAATTGTTTAATAAAGTAACCTGGACATCACTGTTCAAGATTATTTTGCCTCACTGGAGTAGAGACATGATGGGTAGACATTACCTCTGCTAGACACCATAGATTAACAACTAAAAAATACCAAGCCTCAAAATGGGTCAATGCTTTTGGAATTGTTGGCCAGTGAATATTTATATATTTCAAATTTCATACAAGGTATTGTCATTTCTCTGTGGATCCTTTCCAGAATGTGACAATGAGACGGTATTGCTGAAGTTATAGTTGGGTGATAGAACAAGGAGAAATAAATCTAGTGCTGCACCAGATGCTTCCCCAGCATTGGTTAGCTCTCACAGTTCTAAGGATGCTAGCAGAAGGAAGGTGACCACAAATCACACAGCAGGAAGCCCTGCGAGCCACCGTGACTTTCCTGGTACAGTCATTTTCTGAATGAGCTTAACTCCTCCTCCACAGAAGAAACCCATATCAGGAAGAGTTTGGAGAGGGGCTTGAACATGATCAAAACACATTTTGTGAAACTCTAAAGAACTAATAAAACTTTTACAATGAAATTAAATTTATTGTTTGAGAATTTCACACATGAATATAATGTGTTTGATCAAATTCACCTTCAACTTTTTCCTCTCCAACTCCTTCCATATCCCTAAGTCTTATCATGCCTTTCTCCCTATACTCATGCATATTCTGTCCATGAATATTATATATATATATCATACATGTATATGTATATGTGAATATGCATATATTTCTGAAATACATTTAAGAACATTTAGTGTTTGTATTTAATTTTTCACTTTATTTTATACAAAATTTACAGTACTTCAAAATAAACTGACAAACAAAACTACTGTCTTTAGGGTGTTCTACACCTTGTTATTGCTACGTGGGTAATGTTGCTTGGGTTTGGGCCACTGTTTTCCACTCCTAATTCAAAGCATAAAAAGGTTTAATCTATTAGAATTTTATTTGTTTGTTTGTTTTTTGACAGTTGTTCATCAAGAGAATGATTGCCAACAGGATAGAAAAGAGACATGTTTCCTGACTGGAAATCTCAGGCACTTTTTCAAGGCAGAGTTTAAAGTGAGAAAAGCTATCAAAGTTACACTAAACTTGTCATCATAGACTCTATGCTATTCTTGACTCCTTGCTTCCTTGCTTTCTTCTTTCTATTAAGTACAGCTGTTTTAAAAACAAGAATTTCTATTAGGTAAAAATTCTGGCTGTGATATGTCTGAGAAGTAAATTGAAATTCAAATATTGATGTTGAGTCTTCCTGAACATAGATTAAAATTTTAGAAAGGGATAATCATGTTCATTACATATCAGTGTGGCAGGCACACAAGAGTAATATTTAAAATGAGTTATTATGGCATGAGAAGTCTGAAGCAAGAGGTAAATTCCTCCTGAATCTGATGTCACCAGGTGGAATTCTGTCCTTGGGGCAGACATGACAAGTGTCAGAGATTCAGGGGAAAGTATTTTGAGCTTCTCATGGCTATGCTTTTTATTGCTTTTTGAAAGGAGAAGTTTCTGCATGAAAAATAAAATCTTTTGATTAATAATTATAGTAATTTGTTTTATAAGGATGATGGACACAAGCAAGTCTTATTTGAAATACACTATCAAGTAATAGGGTAGAATGTCATTGGATCGAGCTCATGCTCAGAACATAGAGAGTATTAGACCTGACCCAGGAGATTCCATGAGAGGCTTTGGCATGGTTTAAAATGGACTGTCATCTTAATCTAGTCCAGAGTGATGCAGGAGATGTTTGTTTTATATTTACTTTAATTTATGGTGAATAACATAGTAAGTCTTTACATCATTTTATAGAAAAATTTGTTTTCATTATTGAGTAGCTGTATTTGTCAAACACAAACATTTTATAATATATATATATATATATATATATATATATATATATATATATATATTTGACTCTAGTCCAAACTTTGTATGGATAAATTTCTGCCTTGATATAAGGCCATTTTCTTACCTAGCTGCTTACTTTTTCTACAAAGAAAGTAAACTCCACGTGGAGTTTCTTTGATGTCCATTTTTTTTTCTGAAGTGAATTAGGGCTGCCAGGAACAGACATATCATTGTCATAAAAAGGAAGAACCTAGGTATTTGAAACATCTTAAATGCCATATTCTGTAGATTACTGAGGTGTTTGAAGATGACCTGTCTAAAATATATCTTTGACTTTGAAAAAAAACTAACGTGACTACAAGTTTGACTATTAACCTATACTTTCTTATTATCCTAAACAGTTAACAATAATAATTTTCAAGGACTATATATGTACATTACAGTGTTAAAAGAACTGTATAGGTGTAATACCCTGAATAAGATTAGAAATATATGCACATTATTTTTAACAAAGTTAATCTTAAATTTGTATCAATATACAAAATTTGTATACAATATACAGAAGTCCAATCCATCGTAAAACATTAAAAACTAGTAGTTGTTTTTTAAAAGTAGATTCAATACCTATATCCTCCATTTTTTCTTTTTAGAATAGATTTAATAATCTACGCTTTTATTCTATCATAGCTATATCCCCCTTTTACTCTTTTCGAAAAAAAAAACCTTCAAATCTAATTTTTTTTTGGTTAGCTTTTGTCCTGACCATTATCCATAACAACTTGTAACCAATATACTCACCAAAGACAAACATCCATATTCCATTATTTTGGGATTTGGACATAGTTTTTTAGGTTACTTCCTTCTGATTGGAGGTGCTAATAATCTTATGGGGACCCAAATAAAATTTAGAATTGTGGTCAAGTGTTTCCTGAAGTATTCTGTGAGGTTAGATCATCTCAGCCAGCAGTCTTGAAGCTGTTCTGGATGTAGAGCTCAGGGAAAACAGCAAAAGATTATCCTCGGATTATCTGGGCCATCCATTTCTTTTGGAGACTTTTCAGGCTCTTCCTTGATCAAACCTTATTTTTCTTAAGCCAGTATGAATCCACAGCCTCTCACTTCCTGTGGAAACAATAGCAAAATCTCTTCTCCAACGTGACATATCATTTGATTTAAATTTTTAAGTCAAGGCATTTTTTGAAAAATACATAGCATAGGTTGGATTAATCCAGCAGCATTTATAATCAAATGTCTTTTAGCAGATATGCTTCTTTCTCAGCAGTCAAACAATTCAAAGACAACACAATAGCATACAATATCCAGATTCTCTGTGTATTTCCCATCTTTACATGGAACCTAAGCTGGGGGCACATAGGAGTTGGGACCACTAGTTTTTCTTCCAGACTCAGGTGGTTAGGTTTGGGTCCAGCTCTGGCCTGTGAGCTAAAAGGCCTCAGGCAAATGACATTTTTCATAAATTTATACCCAAAAGTTGGGTTCCAAAATGTGACATGATTAAAAAGTCTTAGAGAAAGATTTGGGGTTCAATCTGATGGTCATAAAAGCAAAACAGCCAGCCACTGTCTCTTACTTCTATCTACAAAATAGTGATCCTGCCTCCAGGAAACTCAGAATGAGGTTGTGTCTGAGAGCTGTCTGCTCCCATTTTATAATCCTCTCTAAAGCTGGTATTAAGGGTGTACAATACTACTGCCTGGTTTCTGTGGCAAACTAGTGTGACTACTGGGATTAAAGGTGTGTGTCATTGCTGCCTGGTCTGTAAGGCTGGCCAGTGTGTCTGTTTTAATTTTCTGGTCTTCAGGCAAGCTTATTTACTAAAATACAAATGAAATTCCACTACATGGTCTCCTGTATCCCAGGCTGGCCTCAAAGTTGCTCTTTGCCTGAGAATGCACCTGAATTCCTGATCTCCCTTTCTCATCACCTGAATGCTAGGATTACAAGTCTACATGGCTACAGCCATTTTATGTGGTCCAGAGATTTAACCCATGGCTGTATACCTGCCAGGTAATCACTCTGACAACTGTAATAAATCCCCAGACCCCTACATTACATTAAGAATTACATTGTATGCCTCTGAAGCCTCTGTGTAAATGTGCTTATATGGTACCTGAGAACTGAGTTCCAGCCACCAGAACATGATGAAGGAAAAGAACTAATTGCTGAAAGTTGTCAATTGACCTTCACATGCATGCCTTGGTGTGCTCACTGCGCCTCCTCCATCATATTCACATCCAACGCAATAATTACAAAGCATAAAAATAAAGGATGCATTACACATTGACACTTTTAAAACATGCCTGAAAAATTGACGCTGTGCTTGATTTTGCTTCATATAAAACTCTTTAAAAAAAAGACTGTTTTGCTTTGAGCTGTCATTCATTAGGCTTGTATGTATAAGATCCATCTGTAGCTCACATACAAAATGAAAGCAAAGAACAACAAATAAACAAACTAAAGCCTGCTTCTCATGTCTTAGAAGATGACTATAGTAAGGAGCAAAGATGTGGCCATCTAATCTCAGTCCTGAGTTTACAGTTCGTCTTACACATTCATATTCATAAAAATGTATCCTGATGCTCCAACTACAAAGAGATGCTTACATCTCTACATGGAGCTTATCTATGACATAAAAATACAACTTTCTAAAAATTCAGATAAATTAAGGTAAAACTTAGTTATTTGGTTTATGAATATTGTAATTGTTTTCATGTAAACCATCTTACAGTTATCTGCCATTTGCCATAAATTTTGCCTTCCGTGTTACTCATACTCCAACAGGAGAGCCTGTCAGTTCTGAGAATAAAATGCACCTTCTTTGGAATCAATGTTTCTCTCTCTTCTAACTAGCTCTTGTGAAATACTTGGCTCTTTCTCCTTAGATCTCATTGCATTATCTCATAGTTAGGCGTGGTTCTAAGCAATCACTTACTCTGTAAGCAGGTTTTAAAAACTTTTAGAATGAGATCCCAAGTGCACCATTATCCTAGATGAGAGGCAGGCCATATGGTTATAATGTGTGCTGTCAGTGTTTCCTTTAGTTCTGCACAGGAATGCTGGCAAAGCTTCACCTGGCATTGAAAAAAAAAACCTTAAAAGCATCTTTAAATAAATGTTCTTTTCACAACCTTTAGCAAGATGAAAATGGTGTCTATTATATGAAGTTAGTTTCTAAATTTTGCTGTACATAATGGCTCAAAGACAAGTTTAGAGGCAATTCTCAAATATAGACTGTTTATTTAGTTCCCTTTGGGAGTGATATATAAAAATACTAGAAATGCATGAAAAAATTAGAAGCATAGTGAGTGAATCCCACCTTAAATTGAGCCCTATCTATGGATATTGTTGACTGTAATTTCAACTATGCTAAATATGGATATTCTTATTTCATTTCTCTATTAATCAATCTAAGTTTAAATTCAGTGGTCTATTTGAAAATCTCTTCTGCTAAACTGCATAATCCTTGAAGTTTAGTGACGTGCTGTGGTAGTTTTAATGCAATTGGAACCCATAAGCTCATAGGGAGTGGCACTATTGGGAGGTATAGCATTATTGAAGTAGGCGTGATCTTGTTGAAGAACGTGTGTCACAATGGGGTTGGGCTTTGAGACCTCTTTTGTGTAGGCTTCACTCATGGTCACAGTCCATTTCATGTTGGTTTCTGATCAAGATAGAGCCAGCACTATGTCTTCCTGCACTTGACCATGCTCCTCACATGATAATGGACTAAACCTCTGGAAGGTTAGCAAGCAACCCAATGAAATGTTTTCCCTTATAAGAGCTTCTATGGTCATGGTGTCTCTTCACAGCAATAGCCACCCTAAGACAGAAGTTGGTGCCAGGGATTGGGGTATTGCTGTAATAAGATGAACTGTGTTTTTGCTTGAAGGAATTTGGACTTTGATACTTCGGGTTAGGAAAACAGTGGAATGCTTTAAGTACTTTTTAATGGGGCCATAGTGGTTGGAACACGGAAGACAGAGATGCTAAGAGTTATTGATACTGTGGGGCATGTCTCAAGAGCTTACAGGGAAGAAGAATTTTAGCTTTTTGCCTAGAGATTGTTTTTGTGATATTTTGGTCAAGAAAGTGGTTGCCTTTTGCCTTTGTCTGAAAAGTCTGCCTGAGGCTAAAGTAAAGACTTTTGTATTAATTCCATTAGCAGAGGAAATCTCAAAACAGCCTAGTATAGACTCTGTTCTGTGGTTATTGTTGTTAACTCTGATAAAGATTTGTAATGAGTAATAGTAAGTTGAGCAAGTGAAAATACAAAATGTACAATACAAAATGTAAATACAAAAAGAGGACACCAAGAAGTGGAATAGGGCTAAATCCTGTGTTCAAGGAGATTAATGTATTAAGAAATTGAATAAAGGGAGTAGTGACCTCAGGGCAAGTTAGCACCCAGCTAAGTTTCCAATTTGCAAGGAATTAAAGAAAAATTTAGGGCTCAGTGCAGTGGTACATACCTGTAATCCCAACACTCAGAAAGCAAAGGCTGGTGAATCTGAGTTTTAGTCCAGTCTATTCTATAGAGCAAGTTGCAGGACAGCCAAAATTAGGCAGTAAATCTAACAATCAAAACCAGAAAGATGGTGCAGATGTAATTGAATAAGGGAGCCATGTTCCAGTCCCAGTAAGGAGCAGAACTTGGCAGCTTTGATCTTGTGGTTCTGGCTTTAGAGTTAAGAATAGAATAAATGAATTGTTGAATTTGCCTCAGAGATTAAGGAAAGTCACTCAGTCCAGGTATACGTCAGGGGTGTCCATGAATGGAGGCATAGAGAAGTCAACACAAATTTTTGAAGTTGAAGCCTGGATTACTTTGAGTACCCAAGATTTTAGAGAAGCCAGAGTCTTGGGAGCATGCCAAGGAAATCTGCTAACAGGGAATGAAACCAGCCTGAGAGAAAGAAAGAGACTGTGTTGCAGTCAACAAAGTTGAATGGAATTGGAGATCTGTTTTGAAACAGACATTGAGATACAGATTTTTGTGTTTGCCCAGCTGGTTTTTAGTCTTGCTTTGGTGTAGTATTTTCTCACTATCCTGCCTTTCCTACATTTTGAAATGGTAATGTATATCCTGTGCTATTATATGTTGGACGTATATGATCATTTTTTAAAATTTTGATTTTATAAGGGTTTACAGTTAAGGCATTGCTTGACTCTCAGAAGAGACTTTCTATTTTGGGTTTTCAAATATTGTTGAGATTGTGATAGGCTATAGGGACTTTTGAAGTTTGACTAAATGCATTTTGCGTTATGATCTTGTTACAAGCTTATGGAAGCCAGGGAAAGGAAGGTGTTAGTTTGAATGTAATTGCTCTCTATAAGCTCATAGGGAGTGGCTATATTGGGAGGAATTGACAGAGACATCTTGCTGTATGGACAGTCACCCAAAGTTCTTCTGTATCATTACAGTGTTCATCTTCAGCCAACAGGCCCATAGTATCTGCTATACTTTTCCATGAAGCAAGGAATTTCAAAGACAGTACTATCTATATTGGTAGTTTGTCAGTCACTTTCTTCTGTGTCTTGTAGAATGTCTGGCAGACTGTTCCATGAAGCAGGAACCCTGAAGGACTGTCTCATCTTCTTTAGGTAAGTCCAGCAGTCATTTTTCTGTGGGTCCTACATGTCCAGTTAATAAAGCACACCATTAAGCAGTCCAGGAAAGAGCAGTTTTTTGCTCAAATGGCTAACAAACTCCATAAGGAACCTCTCTAATGCTCATCATCTTGAAATAGATTGATATTTTTAGGAGCAGATGTGTCTCATTGTCCCCCAAAGTCCTAAATTCTTAAAACATTTAAATGCCATATTCTGTTAGTCTTTCAAAGGTTTGAAGAATAAATATCCATCTGAAATATATCTCCTTATATCTGGGAAACTTAACTAACATAACTACAGTCTGTTAATCTGTATTTCTTTTTCTTTTTTCTTTTTTTTTGGATTTTTGAGACAGGGTTTCTCCATAGGTTTTGGTTCCTGTCCTGGAACTAGCTTTGTAGGCCAGGCTGGCCTCGACCTCACAGATATCCGCCTGCCTCTGCCTCCCGAGTGCTGGGATTAAAGGCGTGCGCCACCACTGCCTGGCTTTAATCTGTATTTCTTAATTATGCATTACGTTTTTAAATGAGCTGCACAAATATATATTACACAAGATCAGAAAACCATATAAAAAATGTTAAATTTTATCAATAGACCAATATCCATACCAATGTAAATATTCATCTCTATATCATATACACCTTTAAATGTAAACAGACCTTTATAAACAAACATTTAGGGAATTTGGGCTTTGTTCTCTAGCCTACTTTCGGCTGATTGGGGAGTGTTGTTAATCAGGTCCTTTATGGGTTATCCTGTGTGGTAGATCTATCTCAGCCAGCAGTCCTGAAGTTGTCATGGATGTTGTACCATCTGAGCTATTGCTTCAGGTGATCTTGTGAGATCAAACATTAGTTGATAAGGAATCCATAGCTTTGTATCCTCTATGGAAACAAAAGCAGAACCTCCTTTCCAAAGCAACAGATCTTTAGATCCTAATTTTGAAGTCAAGATACTTTTAAATTATATATGCTGGTTTAGCTTAGCAACCTGCTCAATGAAATGTCTCTACGTACTTACACCATTCACAGTCAAAAACTTTAAAGAAAATACAATAATATATATAATCTAGACTCTGTATTTTCCATCTTTATGTGACTTATTTTTCTTTACTTCTTTAATCTATGACTGTCTGTACTCTTTTATATTATAACTGTCTACACTCTTTTTTCTTTCTCTCTCAAGCGTACATATATTTATCCTATACTGTGACTCATTTAGAGGTGTTTTTCATTTGAATTTGTCTTTATTGGATGCATATTTGTAATTGTTTTTTGACCAGGAGTGCTTTTTTTTTATTGCTAAGCAGGTGTGACCAAGACCAACTCTCAACCCAGCCTGTTGTCTTTGCCCAGTCCAACATGGCATAGGCATGTTCACTGCCTCTAAAAAAGTCATGCACACTGCCCCAGCTCTAGTGTCACAGTAGATCTATGTCACCATAAAGCAGTTTGTAACACGCTGCTCAAAGACCCCATTTAAGTGTTTGGCCTCCTGAAAGAGCTGGAGCTGTTTGTGCAACTAACACAAACCAGGAAGCCCTCCCCTGAAGAAACTGCAACCTTTGCTGCCATTGCTGAGTCAGGAAGTCCTCTCTTAAGGAGCCATGGTGCCCTTGCTCATTACCAACAAACAGAGCTCATTCAAAAAAAATGTGGCAACTAAGAGGGTGCTCTAAACTCTGTTTTTTTTTTTTCTCTTAGAATTTCTTTTCAAGCTCTGTTAGCTTCTATGTGGATGTAGTAGCCCATGTGGTGCCATTCTCTTGGCTGAGGCTGCTTGTTTGTTTCCCAGCCACGCAGAATCAAAATAATCACACAGAAACTATATTAATTACAGCACTGTTCAGCCAATAGTTTATATGTATTGCTAGCTAGCTCTTATACTTCAAATTAGCCCCTTTCCATTATTTTATATTTTACCACAATGCACATGGTTTACCAGTAATGTTCTTGGACTTCTGTCTCCTTTGGTGACTACATGCTGTCTCCTTGACACTGCCTCTTTTCTCCCAGAATTCAGCTTAGTTTTCCTGCCTAGCTTTATTCTCCCCTGACACAGACCAATGGAACTTCTGTATTAACCAATGATAATAAAACATATTTACAGCATACAGAGGGGGAATCCCACTGACCCCTCCTCCCACTCCCTCTACCTTTGCCCCACTCAACCACCACACAATTCTCAGAGATGGTAAGGCTTCTCATGGGGAATCTACAAAGTCTAGAATATCATGTTGAGACAGGACTAAAGCCCTTCCCACTATCTCTAGGCTAAGCAAGGTATCCCTCCAAAAACAATGGGCTCCTAAAAGCCATTTCAAACAGTAGGAATAAATCCTGGTCCCAGCCATACAACTGTTACCCACATTCAGAGCAACTAGTTTCATCCTATATAGGTCCCCCCATGTCATTTTGGAGTTAGTAAGCTCCCATTTGCCCAGGTGAGGGTATTACATCATGGTCTTGATGCCTTTGCACATATTATCATTCCTCCCTCTCTTCACCTGGACTTTTGGAGCTCAGTTCAGTGCTTTGCCATGAATCTCTGCACCTGCTTCCATCAGTTGCTGGATGAAGGTTATATGATAACAATTAAGATAGTCATCAATATGATTAGAGGGGAAGGCCAGTTCAGGCATCTTCTTCATTATCACTTATGGTCTTAGCTGAGGTCATCCTTGTGGATTCCTGAGAATTTCCTTAGTGCCAGGTTTCTTGCTAGTCACATAATGGCTCCATTGATCAAGATATTTCTTTCCTTTGTTTCCCTCTCTGTCCTTCCCCATCTTGACCATACTGTTCCTTTATGCTCTCCTCTCCACTCCTTTTCTCCTCCCCTTCTACCCCTCCTTTCCCCCCTACCCCCACACTCACAATTTACTCAGGAAATAGTCTTTTTTCCCTTCCCAGGGGGATCCATATATGTTTATCTTAGGGTTCTCCTTGTTACCCAGCTTCTCTGGTGCCATGGATTATAGTCTGGTTATCCTTTGCTTTACATACAATACCGCTTATGAGTGAGTACATACCATATATGTCTTTCTGGGTCTGGGTGACTTCACTTTTTAATGGCTTCATAGATGTCTATAATTGCTTGAAAAATACTTTTAGTAATGTTACCTTTTTAAGTCATGAATTATAGTACACCAGGAGTTTCTGAGTAAAGACCTTATACAAGAAAAATAAAATGATCTGAGAATCTGAACTTTGTGTGATATCTGTCTATACCAAATTCAACATCATTTATCACTCTGGGTCTTTTCCACATTATGTATGTTTTGACATAAAAACAATAAAATAAAGAACACAGGTTATGAAAACTCAACATTGAACAAAAGCAAATAGTAAAGTTATATAATAATATTTTCATGAAAGGTGTAAAGTGTGATTACTGTCTTTAATCTGGTTGCCATATTCTTATGAAAATGCATTGAAACTTTTATTAAACTAACTTTACAGATCAGACGTTTCTACAAATCCAGGACTGACTGATTCATCAGAAAAATCTGTTAACCACAGGAAGGATGTTTATTTTTCATAGACTATTTTCTGTGGATGTAAGCCATGATGTGGAGTTACACTGCGGTTCAGAAGACAGTTCCATTTTGAAGTAGTCCCTTGCCAAGGATTCAGTCAAATTACTTTTCAGTCTTAGTGTTTTTCCAAATTTCTTTCAGTTAGAGTTTTTTTTAATTTTTTAAGACATTCACAAATGTATGTGATGCACAAATGTATAGACATATATTTTTAAAAATATAATTTGTTATAATAGAACCTATACTGAGAGAAATTCCAAGTATGCACACAATTTTTAATCATTTTATGTATTGTCAACTGTATAATTTGCCTACATTGTTTTTGAAGAAACACTCAGCTACAAAGTGATACAATATAATATTTAAAGGTAAATAGTACACTTCTGACTGATGGAAACTATACATCAAAGTAATGCTTAGTAATAGGTAAGAATATTTGACATCAAATGAATGTGTGTGTCAGGGAGGTACTGGTATTTGTATATGTATGTATCCATATAATCTAGTAGCTAATGGACCACTGAAATCCTGAGAAGAGAGAGTGTGCACTTTATTTACTACCAGGATTCTCATGTAAATTTCTAAAATTGCTTGCACAGTTATTCATACTCAAGGTAGGATATATCCACTTAGTTTTTGACACTTCTGATGTCTTTTCTGAGAGGTAGAAGGTTATTAAGATCACCTATTATAAACCAACAATAGTTTTAAAACTTGAGAAGAAATCTTTATCTGGTACATATTCATTTCTCAGCAGAGAAGAAAGGTTACACTTTATTATTTAGAAGTAATGGGACTGGTTCTCAAATTTGATGTGGACATTCTAGAAATCTCAGAAGCCATATTACCAAAAGGCAGATCGAGGTTATGGGAAAAATGAAAGCACCAGATGTCTAAGGCTTCAAGTCTGAGGAGTCAACTGGAGCTGTGCAATGTTATGAGGAGCCCAGCAGGGTGGCTGGGTTTCTGTGCTAACATTCTTCTCCCATTTTCTAGTCACTGTCACCTTCATACAAGACAAGCTCGAATAAAAATCTAAGATATTAAAATACAGTGTCTCAGAACTATATTTTTCCCTATCTATTATTTTTCTCAAAAGTTTGTACAATTTCAAATTGTTTTTATATACATTTGTCATCATCATCATAATTTTAGCAATAATCTGAAATAGATTATACAAAGAATAAAATGAAAATGATACATGAGCTAATATGCCATGCAAATTAACTATGTGGGGTCTCAAGTGACGTGGGATTCCCTTCTGTATGCTATGAATATGTTTTATTACCATTGGTTGATAAAGAAGCTGCTTTGGCCTATGGCAGGGCAGAATATAGAAAGGCGGGAACATCCAAGCAGAGATAGAAGAGGAAAGAAGGCAGAGTCAGGCAGATGCCATGTAGCTGCTGAAGAAGAAAGATGCCAGAACCTTACCAGTAAATTATGAGCCTTGTAGTAAAATATGAAATAATAGAATTGGATTAATTTAATATATAAAAGTGGGAGGAGTGAGAATATGAGCAAAGACATCAAGACCATGATGGGTTCACCCACTGAAACAGTCTATCTGAGCTAATGGGAGCTCACCAACTCTAGCCGGACAGGGAAGGAACCAGCATAGGATCAAACTAGACCCTCTGTATGAGGGTGACAGTTGCTTGGCTGGGGCAGACTGAGGGGTCTCTTGCAATGGCACCAGGATTTATTCCTACTGCTTGTACTGGCTTACTGGGAACCTGTTCTCTTTGTATGGATACTTTGCTTCACCTTCATATAGTAGGGTAGGCCTTGGACCTTCCCCAAAGCAATGTCCCTTACCCTCTCTGTGTAGTGGATGGGGGGTAAGTAGAGGCAATGGGAGGAGGGAGGGAGTGGAAACGTGGATAGTTTGTTTTCTTTTAAAAAATAAAATAAAAGAGCTAGCTAGGAAAATACCTGAGTCGTTGGCTAAAAGTGTTATAATTAATATAGTTTTGTGTGATTATTTGGGTATGGGTATCCAGGAAATAAAAGTGCAGTCTCTGTTTACATGATGGTACCTACCATCTGGCATGGATCCACATAAGACCTAAAAAAGCTTAAAAAAAAAAAAGAGGGCTTTTAGACCCACAAAAACGAGAGCCAAATACAGCTTCTTGGTAGCTGGATATTTTCAGATATGCTCTGTTTTCTGGCGGCAGACAGAGGTGCTGTTTCTTTAAGAGACAACAACCTGGTTTGTACTGGTGACACAAATGGCTCTGGCTCTTTTGTTAGGTTCCACTAAGGAGCACTTGAATGGGGTTTGTGGGTAGCTGCAAGTTACTTGGTGGCAGTGTGGGTCAACTTCTTCCAAGAGTTGGGGTGGTAAACATGGCTCCCAGAGCTGGTGGTATACAGACCTCTGCCATACTGGGAACATGAGCTGGGTGGAACCATCAGCTAAAGAAGCTGTTTTAGTCCTAGACATGCCCACTTAACACATTACAACAGTGATCTAAACAAGGATTACAGATACACAGTAAAGACAGATTCAGGCAAAAACGAACCTCTGAACAGATCATAATATGTTTTAACAATGTACATAAGCTTAAGAAAAAAAGAAAATGGGTACACACAGTTTTAGAAAGAGTTTTTAAAAATAAAGCAAAGTCTTTAAAGAGAAAGTAAAAGTAATATAAAAAAGTCACGAGAAGATGGAAAATACACAGAGAGTCTGGATTATGCCCCCTATTATGTTTTGAACTTTTTGACTGTTAATGAGCTAACTGCTTAGGGACAGTTTGTTGTGTGTGCTGCTAAGCTAAAACAACATAAAGGTATCTTGACTTCAAAATTTGAAACTAATAATATGTTTCTTTGGGAAAGAGGTTCTTCCTTTTGCTCCCACAGAGAATGGGAACCTGTGGATTCTTTGCAGGCTAATGTGGTTTGATGGAACATGAACCTCCTCCTTTCGAAAGGTCTCCATGAACCCTAAAAATGCTTTGTCCAACAAACAACTTGAAGAAGTTTGGAGCAAACTTTGCCCAAATTCCCAAAATAATTGTTTATAAATGTTTATCTACCTTTTAAAAGGGTTGGTTATAAATGATTAATGATCACAGTCAATTTCTTAAAACGGGGGGTATATATATATTTATATAAAATTAATACTTTACATTAGTATAGACTTTGTTGATACAAATTAAAGATCTATTTTGTTATATGTATATTTCTACTGTTGTTTAAGGTATTATGTTGATGCAGCTCATTTAAAATGGTATGTTTAATTAAAAATTACAGATTAATAGTCATTTATACCACAGCATAGTGCTCTAATGTGTATATATTCCACACTTTCTTCATCCATTCTTCCATTGAAGAACATCTAGGTTGTTTCCAGGTTCTGGCTATTACAAATAATGCTGCTATGAACAGAGTTGAACAAATGCTTTTGTCATATGATAGGGCATCTCTTGGGTATATTCCCAAGAGTGGTATTGCTGGGTCCAGGGGTAGGTTGATCCTGAATTTCCTGAGAAATCGCCACACTGATTTCCAAATTGGTTGCACAAGTTTGCATTCCCACCAGCAATGGATGAGGGTACCCCTTCCTCTACAACCTCTCCAGCAAAGGCTATCATTGGTGTTTTTGATTTTAGCCATTCTGACAGGTGTAAGATGATATCTCAAAGTTGTTTTGATTTGCATTTCCCTGATCACTAAGGAGGTTGACCTGGACGGAGGTGGGAGGGCCTTGGACTTTCCACAGGGCAGGGAATCCTGACTGCTCTTTGGACTGGAGAGGGAGGGAGAGAGGAGTGGGGGGAGGGGGAAAAGGGCTGGAGGAGGGGGAGGGAAATGGGAGGCTGGGAGGAGGCGGAAACTTTTTTTTTCTCAATAAAAAATTAAAAAAATAATCATTTATAATTGTCAAACTTATAGTAATATCATTTAGATTTTATAGATATACACAGATATATTTCAGTTAGATAGATAATCTTCAACACTTCAAAGACCTACAAATATGGCATTTAAAAGGTTTTAAGAACGTAGAATTTTCTGGACAGTAAGACATGTCTGGTTCTGGCAGCACCAGTTACTTCAGAGAGGCTGATGGACTTTGAAGGATCTTGTTATGGAATTGCCTTCCATATAACAAGGATAGCTATTTGGGCAAGAAACTGCTCTTTCATGGACTGTTGGATGGTATGCTGTATGAACTGGACCATGCAGAAACCACAGAAACCTGACTACTAAACTTTCCAAAAGACAGAATGGTACTTCAGGGTTCATGCTTCACAAAAGAAACTTCCAGAGATTCGCAGGACACAGAAGAAAGCAACTGATGAATTTTGGCAGAACATATCTTCAAATTTCCTGCTTCACTGAAAAGTCTGCCAAATATTATGGTGGATGAAGATGGATGCCCCAATATTACAAAAGAAATGTGGGTTACTGTCTAGGCAGCAAGAAGTGTTTGTCATTTCTAGAACTTTGGAAGTTGCTCACATTGCATTTCCTGTTTATTTAGGTAATATAATAAATATCCTTCTGTTTTCTTTGATGGAGTTGAGAGATATAGTTATATTTTCTTTACTTATGATGAAAGATAAATTAGATATGAAACTTTAGACTCACAAAGAAATATTGTAACTGTAGTTGTTGATTGCTAATTGTTTTTATACGTAATTTTCCTATGTTAAAGTTAAAACCTTCCTTTTTATTTAGACAGAAAAGGGGAGATGATGTGTGATTTCTCACTGGATGCTGTGAATATTTTTATTACCATTTTTAATAAAGAAACTCTTTGGCCCATGGCAGGGCATAATATAACAAGTCAGGAAATCCAAGCAGAGATAGAGGAGGAAAGAAGGCAGAATTAGGCAGATGCCATGTAGCTGCTGAAGGAGTAAGATGCCAGAAACTTACTGGTAAGCCACAGCCTCATGGTGATACACAGATTAACAGAAATGGGTTAACTTAAGATATAAGAGCTAGCTAGCTTCCCAGGGATATCAAGGAAACCTGGCATATCAAGTTGCACTAAGTCTAGGCTGGACAAGGCAACCCAGTAGGAGTTAAAGGATCCCCAAAGCAGGCAAAAGAGTGAGAGATACATCCTACTCCCACTGTTAGAAGTTCACAAGAAGACCAAGCCACACAATCATAACATACATGCAGGGCACCTAAATAAGACTCATGAAGGCTTCCTGGTTGTCAATTCAAACTCTTTGAGCCCCTATGAGCTCTTGTTAGTTAATTCTATGGGTTTTCTTGTGGTGGCTTTGCCTCCTCTGGCTCTTACACTCCTTCCTCTCCCTCTTCCATGGGATAAATGAGTTTCCCCTAATGTCTTGATGTGTATCTCTGCATCTCTTTGCTGGATGAAGCCTCTGTGATGATTATGCTAGGCACCAATCTATGAGTATTGCAGAATACCATTAGGCATCATCACATTGACTTCTTTTTCTTGCCAGCAGTATTTGGTTCTACCCTAGCTCTCTGGATTAGAAACTCTGGTTTCTGGTCATCCAGTCAACGTCAGGGATAAGGCTCCTTTCAAGACGTGGGTTTCAAGCTGGACCAGTCATTCATTGGTCACTCCCACTATTCCTGGCCACCTTTATTCAAGCACAGTTTGCAGGCAGGGCAAGATGTAGGTCAAAGGTTTTTGTGGCTGGATGGGTGTTCCAATCCCTCCACTGGAAGTCTTGCCTGGTTGCAGGAGATTGCTGGTTCAGGCTCTGTATCCCCATTACTGGGAGTCTTAGCTAGGTTCACCCTCTTAGATTCCCGGGAGTTTCTATTAAAGGAGGTTTCTACCTTGCCCATGAAATGCCCCCAGTTCCTGTTGTTACTCCCAGTACACTTTTCCTTCTTCCATCCCACCTGATCCCTCTTCCTCCAGTCACAACACCCCCAGGCCTCCAGTGATATCTCTCTTACTTCTCCTCCACAAGAATGTCCTCCCTCCCCTTAGCCCTTCCTGCTTCTTAGTCTCTTTAGATTCCTCAACAGTTAATATCCACTTATAAGTGAGTACATACCATGTTTGTATTTCTGGGTCTGGATTACCTTATTCAGGATATTTTTTTCTAGTTCCATCAATTTGCCTGCAAATTTCATGATGCCATTGCTTTTATCAGCTGATTGATACCCCATTGTGTAAAAGTACCACATTTCTACTCTCAATTCCTCAATCTGTGCTTTTAATTTGATTTCAGTAGCCCTGTCCAGATGTAATTACCTATGGGAAAGTCCACATACCTCTAATTTAAAGATCCTTCTTGATTCCAGATGATCTAACTCTTAGAAATACTAAAAAGTAAAATTTCCCTTAAAGAAAACGTCTGCTTTTCAGTACCTTTGTCTCTTTTGTTTTACTTTGCTTGCTTTTCAGAGGTGAGAGCTGTGCCTTGTAGTCTAAGGTGTGCTCACAGTTGCCATCGTCTGGCCTCCAAGGTTCTGAGGTTGGCAGTTTCCAGCCCTGTGCTCATCATAAAATATCATAATCATGTTTTATGTTCCTCTTTTCTTGGTGAACCCCTGTCATGGTTAAACCCTGTCTTTTCAATCTGATCCCCTGTGACTAAGCTGCTTTTTATTGCAGTTTGCTGGTACCATGATATGGAAATCACAATACTTTGAAGTATGCATCTATTAGTAGTTAAGAAGCATGAAACAATGTGCTGTTTTCTTTTATTATAAACCATGAATTTATGAGTCACAGAACCATCCAGTAGACAAAACCACACCTTCCTTTACCGTAATATGATTAACTATGGTTAACTACAGTGTACGGAGAGAAAATAAAAGCGTATGCCAACCTGTAACCTGTATTCAGAATCTTCGAGATACAGCATTTGCCTGTTTCTAAGGAAGGGATACTAGAGCTCATAAAAAGCAAAAATGACATGTGTCACAATGTACTACTCTGAAATACAGAGCCAACCTTCAGCTGTGTACTTAGGTAGGATGTTCCTAAAACGGCATTCCAAAGGCACTGTTAGACAGATGCCAAAAGTCTATTCTAAATTAATACACTCCTCATGATTTCTTTTTGTTATTTTGAAATATTATTCAAAATAAAAAGAAGCAATGGAGCAATGGACCCGAGTAAGGATGAGATCAGAGTAGAATGCATGAGTCAATGAATCAGACTGACTGTATTACTAAGATTAATTTTGTTTTCTTGGTGCTTTGTAGCCAAGTGGAATACTCCCTTCTTTAGAGCTTTTTACTGGTCGCCACAAATATTAATCATTAAGAGAAAAACTTTTAAGGGCTATAGTATAAATTTCTCAACATGTTGATTTTTTGATACTTTTCAAATGAATTCATTATTTCTTTTGTTCACTTTATTCTATTATTGAAGTCTAAACCCCAGACTCTGTTCAAACACAAACACACACACACACACATGCACACATATACACACATACACATACAAACGTACACACATATGCACACATATACACATAAACACATATGCACAGAGAGAGAGACAGACACAGAGAGACACATTCAGACAAAAATATCTGAAACATCCTCAAATCAGCCTGGACACCATTAAGCCAGGTGGTGGTGGCACACATCTTTAATCCCAGCACTAAGGAGGCAGAGGCAGGCAGATTTCTGTGAGCTGAAGGCCAGCCTGGTTTGTAGAGCTAGTTCCAGGACAGCCAGAGCTGTTACACAGAGAAACCATGTCTCACAAAAACCAATAAACACACAAACAAATAAAAGGATTGGACACCATTGAAAAATTGAAGTTCAATTATTTTAATTAATTGTAGTGTGTTGTTTAGATTGGAAAAAATTAAGTGTCACAAATGGAAAATGAGGACAAACTAGAGAAACAAGGATATGCATTCTTAAAATGATAAAGAATCATTTTGAAAATGGCTCTCAATGCAAAGCTATCTGAGTAAACAAATAGTCTATAAAGGAAACCAGTGTACTACAGGGTTTTTTTAGTGTAATATTAGAACAGTATTCCAAATTGCATGCAAAAAACAGCACATTTACAAATTTAAAAGTCATTTGAAGAATGCATTTTGTATTTCTATTCTAGGATTTGGAGAACATGGCTATAAATATAAAGTTGGCATTTGTGTAAATTGTTTTCAAACAACAGCTTGGGATAAGTCACCACAGCTGTTGCTTATGGGGTGTGTGTGTGTATGTGTGTGTACGCACACACGCACGAGTGTGTCTTTCGGTGAGTTCATGCTTATAGTGAGCATTTCAGTGGCTAAGTGAGAGAAAATAATTTAATAGTCTTCACCAACAATCTAGAAATAATACAAATGTTTATGAAAAGCATCGGACCAGGGTTTAAAAGCAACTTTCAACCTTGTAATATTGTCATTTTGAACATCATTCAATCTCTCTCTGCTCTTCATTTTCTAAATACAGGAACTGAATTGAATTAACTTATGTTTGATATTATTTTCATCCAAAATCCCTACCATGGGCATTGACTCTGGCTCTTTTTTTTCCTTTAATGTTTTAATAGTAGTTTCTCAGTGGGTAACCCCTCACTACCAAAAACTAAACATACAAAAACAAACAAAGAACTTAGAGTAGAAAGTAAGACAAAGAGAACAAGAAAAAAGAAAGGAGGGAACTGTGTTTCTCCAGACTCCTCTCCCTCCCAGATGGTTACACAGAACTTCAAATATATGTTCCTGTAAAAGTGTGTTAGCATCATTAAGAATGACACTCCTATCTAAAATAAAATGATGAAAACCCACTCTATCAGTTACTTTTCCTGGTTTCTGTGAACAAAACTTAGAATAGGAAGCAGTTTAAGGAAGGTATGGTTTGTTGTGTCTTACAGCTTGAGGAGCTGGAATCCCTCGGTGGAGAAAGCATGGTGGTAGCAGCGTGAGGCTGTTGGTTTTATCACACCATTCAGGGAGTGGGGAGTTCCCTTGCAGTCAGGCTGGCCCCAGAGAGAATAGCTTCTGCTGAGGCCAAAATCTTCCAAAACACTGCCACTGGTTGGAGAACACAAACCATTCAAACCACAATGACTCTTTAAGATTGGTTCTGAGCGGGACTCAATCATGAAGGAATAGGAGCCAGCTGACAAGATGTTCTTCGCGGGAGAAGCTGTTTGCTTGCAGCCTCATGCCAGGAGTTTGAGCTCTGGAACCCACATAATGGGATGAGGAAGCTGAGTGTATTCCAACCTCCACTCCCATGTTGTGAAAAACTGTGACATGTGCACACCTATACAACATACACACACACACAAATAAACAGGTAAATAAATGAAGAAACAAAATATTTCAATAAAGAAATAGATGCAGATATTATTACCATTATTAAGAACACTACAACATCAATTCTACAAATTTAGAATATAGATATTTTAGAGTTGTATATGTTAAGCATACACTTTACTAGAAAACAGTATGGGAAAGTCACAGCTATGTTTACATATGTGCACATGTTCACATATATGGAGGACAGAGGCTGGTGTCTGGTGTCTCCTCCAATCACTGGTTCCTGTATTCTACATTTTGAAAGCGGGCCTGTTACTTGCCTGGTTTACACCTCTTTGGCTATAGTAGTGGCCAGGAAGACGCAGGCATCTGTTATTTCTGCCTCGCCAGCAGTGGAATCACAGGAACGGGCTGTCAGAGCTGGACTTGTCGTGGGTCATAGGAATCAGAACCAGGACTTCAGGCTTGAACTCGTGCAGAAAGCACTGTGCTGAGCTGATGCCCCAATCTCATTCATAGTCTCTGCTTTATATCTCACTCACAGAATTTCCCCTGGCCTTGCAGCATGAGTTTATGAATGGGTCTATGAGACCGCAAAGAGGGAACATGGATCGGTTGACTGAGAAATAGTGAGTTGATACTTCCATTCGGCTTATGTAAATATAGCTTTCCCCTGATTAAATCTTTCCAATCTGGATAATAGAGCAATTGGAATGATATCTAAGAAATTTTACTAGTGAATATTTTGTAATTGTAAGGTTAACAAAAACATAAAGTTGGGATTTGTAAGTATTATAAATATACATATTTATATTTATTGCATATGCGTGTTTATTTTAAAATTAGCATTGAACAAGTTATTAATAAGTTAGAATATTATTTAAGAAAATAATATATCTTGTTTTTCAAATTATAAACTTATTTTACACATATTTGAGAAAGAAAATGTTTATATTTTGTAAAATTTTGGAGACATAAAAATATTAGAAACTCTTGCACTAGTGTTTAACAAATATATCTTTAATAAACAAATAATTGACTATGGACTATTTATTGCAAGAGTTACTAATCATACTTTCACTAGGATTCCCAGTTGCACTACATTGCTATCAAAATTCCTACTCTTTTCCAGATACCGCACGTGTTCACTAATAAAAACTAATTTACTTAATTTATAGTTTAATTATAATTTTTCATAAGATGAGTTGTATTTTTAAGCTAGGGAGTTTTAATTGACATAATAAAGTATTCAACATACAAAATTTATAAATTCTCAATTCCTTTTCATAAAAAATATGATGTCTATAAGTTTAACACTTTTCAATAATATACCTTATCAAAAAGTTTAAGTACATATGTGTTACTTATCCACAAATACTGTCAATACTTTTTAATTTTAGAGTTGTTTTAGATTTACAGAGTTAATGTCCATATACTACAGAGAGTTTCCACACACTCTCAAATGCACTTTTATTAGTATCTTATATTTGTTATATAATTTGTATTTAGACTGTCCCCCAAAGGCTTAAATTGAAGGCATAATAGTAAACTTGGCTTGAGAACAACATGGAGTCCTTTAGGAGATGGGGCCTACTGAAATGTTTGGTTTTTAGGGGAATGGCCTTGAGAGAATCTGTGGGTTTCCAGTCTTTGTCTGTGCTTCTTGTACACAAAGAAGCCACCAGCTGTTTTCCCTGCATGATCTTGTTTCGCCCCAAGTAATAGGAACAACTGAACAGGGATCTGAATTCTCAACACTGCACCAAAATAAATCTTTACAAATTATTCAAATTATATTTTATTAGGACAGTAGTTAATCATGTTAGGATAAATGAAATTCTCTCCAGGAATATTTGATCTCTAAATAAAGAATGCAGACAATTATCTTCACTCATTAATAGAAATTGTTTATCACAACCTTGATTTCAGAATACTGTTCAGATACCAGATTCTGTTAAAATAAGCAAAATGATGCCACTTTCTTTGGGGTATAGGTTGCTATAAACCACATCAAGGAACGATGAAGCAAAGAAAAAAACAGTGTTTGAAACTGATTTATATAGCCATGGAATCCTCCTACTACTAGAATTATTTTAATAGAAAAACTCATTATAAATAAGGTATATGAAAAAATCAAACAATTTTTTCTTAGCATCTAATATTGGAGCAAACTATGCAATGTTACACACAAAGTGGCAAAAATTGTCTAAGTAAAATTATTAAAAATTAAAAAACACAACGCTTCAATTCCAGGTATGGACAGGTAAAATATATTCAATGTTCATGGTGATTTTATACTGTTATCACTAAGCCTATAATTTACAGTTATAAATCTCTTCCTGAAGAAAAACCTCAGGACGATTATTTATTTTTAATGCAGCATTAAATATAAAGGCTTGTTCCCTATTCTACAGGGGAAAAGATTTAGTAGCCAAGGAACAATGAACAATTTCAAACATGAACAATGAGAAATTACAATATGATATACATTTAGCCTTTTTCCATGTTCACTTGTCATGATGTCTTCTTTAAATTATTTCATTCACAATTTATTCTTTGAAAATTCATGCTTATCTTTGGAAAGTGATATAAGTGAAAGAAATGTATCATAAGTATGTAACCATACTTATGTCAAATAACTTATGAAGAGTATTTGATGACATTATTATAAGGGTAATGCATTTTTTGTCTGATCAGATTAAAATAATTGTTATGAGATTCTAAAGCAAAGGCTCCTTACAATAAGAAAATAGTAAAGATGAACACTTAGTAAGCATTAGTGACTAACTAAGATAAATTGGTACTGCTTGATAAGACAGTAGCTCTGACTTGTTCTAGACATTCAATTTCTTCTAATAACTCAAGCTCAATATAATTTCCCTTTAAGCATTATTATTTTGAAATGGCTGGTGCATTGAAAACTTTAATTAAACTATCCATTTTGGAATAGCTTTAGTGTCAGATCCATCTGCATTTCCTTGAAAAGCAATCGTTTGCATTGGAGAATGAAACTTAGAATAAATCATCAATAGCTCTGGTTTAAACTGAACTTACATATGTGTAAGATTTAAACACAGTTTGTCTAGATTACCCTTGGAAAATGTAATTTGACCAGTTAAAGCATTTTTGACCTTTACAAGTGATAGTTGTGTCTCGGATTATACAGATCTTGGTAGTGAAATCTAAAAACATTAAGGGATTCAACTGGAAAATCATCTTGTCCTCGCATTGTTTCTGCTTTAAGCTCGCTGTTAGGCCAATCACCACACTAGCAGGTCTCCACCTCCAGCTCCGTCCTATCTAATTCATCCCAGGGTCCAAATTCCTCAAAGAATCCGTTCTAATAAGTGATAATTGGATTGAAACATTTCTTCAAATATGAACTTGCCAATTTCAAGAAAATGTAATCTAAGCCTGTAATTGCAGACTCCCAAATGTGTCTCTCAAAACTAATTGATCTTCATTAGAAAAACTAACATTCTGTCACTGAAGCACACTGTTTCCACCCCTCCACATCTCACTGTCTCCCCCTTTGAACTCTTTATGCGTTAAACCTGACCCATTCTTAAACACTCGGTTCTCCGTTTCTTCAGGAAGCATCTCCTTTCCAGCACAGCATTCTTTTCCCCTTCAGCTTCTTGGCAACACCCTGTAGATTCTAGAATGGAAGCATCATAGTATTTTGACCCTAATGCCACTCCCCGAGACTGCACCTTCCTACATGAAAAAGCAATGAGATCAGGCGAAATATTTCATATCTATTCATATTTGTATCATCAACTATGTATTAGGGTTTTATAACTGATATATTATCATTTAGAAATAATTGATATCTTGCTAATATCATGAGTTCATTTAAAAATAGCATTTGAACAAATTACATTATTAACAATATTATTGCTTAAACACTTTTTTTAGACAACTACTTTAAATACAAAATAAAATTATGAAATCCATACTATTTAGGTTGTGATGATATATAATTGGGACAATTAATTGTATCAGTTATTGAAGCCTTCATACAAATGGGAACATTAAACAAGTCTTAACAATAAGAGTGAAATATTCCTTGAGCAATTGTCAAAGTTGGAGAAGCTTATTAAAAGTAAACAGAATATAGTATCTCATATATCTTAATTCTAACACCAAATGAGAAGAACTCTAATAGAAAGAACCAACCATGTTTTATGGATGGCTTCACGGCAGATTTTTCCCTTTGAGAGTCTCCTGTGATACTGAATAATGGCTTGGCATGGAGCAAGGATGAGATCACTACACTACACAGAAACCATATCTGGATAATGTTGAACTTCTTGAGGGTTGTGATTAGCTAGAGTGAATAAAAATAACCATAGCATTAGCACCAATCAAATAAGATTCACAACTAAATCTATTATAAATTTTAAAAGACTGAGGAACCATGGGTGGGAATGCTTTCAAATGCAGTCTTTCTGTGTATCCAAATACTTGACAGCTGGGTTCACTTGTCTGTGCAAGTGTTGCATTTCTGTCATTAAGTTTTTTTTTCTTTACAAAATCACCGAGAAGACAGGTAGATCTAAACATAGCTCCATTAATTTGATTTCTGTCAATATCACATTTGTGGCTCTGTTGTTTTAAGGCTATACTTCTAACATAACATTTCATATTAGAAGTCAGTCTTGAAAATGACTTGTGTTCTGGAATTCTGTAATGAGGGAGCAAAGAGTATATTTCCCAGAACCCAACAACAGAGAAATGCCAACTAACAAACAGCTAACTTGATCAAAATAATTCTTATTCCACAGGAGTCCAGCTTCAAACAGAGAAAGACAAGGATGGACAAAACTTATATGGAGACCAGTTTCAGATTTCTATTCTGAAGAGAAGAAAAATTTGGCTAACGTCAACACTTCTGTCCTGATAATCCCCAAGCCTCAACTGTCAGGTGAGGTTAACTAAAATGTACTTTTTTTTTTAAGTCATAGAGGCTTTACCAACTAATTTCGAGTTATTTTACCATGACCACAGAGGCAGTGATGTATCTGCTTATAGAAATAAGGCAGCCATCTTCTGAAGAATGTGTCTATCCTGCATGTCTGTCTTTATTAGGTGGAAAACAGACTTAATCTAATGTGCTCATGTACCTAGTGACTGTTGTATAGATGCATATTGTTTGATGTCATGTACAAAGTAGGAAGTTTGAGGCTTGGCTACCAGTGCATTTTAAGATGTTTTGATAACCAGGAAGAAAACCATGCCATATTTCATCAGTCAAATGTTACCGAAGTCATAAACCATATCGCTGAATTCTACTCCTTGTCATCTTTGCTTACACTGCAGATTGTTATTTTAACAACTATCTGTCCTCAGTTTTTGGTCTCACACTAAACTTAGTTTTATTTAGTGATGGATGGATTGACTTTCTAACACAAGACAACCTTCTTTCTTCCTACAATACATAATTCAGTAATTAGACCCACTGAAAGAGAGATAATAATGAGAATGAGGTGTGTGTTTCTCACCAATGGAAGCTATGGATCTCTCTAACACATACTGCAGTAAATTGAGGCTCTGAAAAAGACGTATTTATTAGAATCAGGCATGATATTCACCAATTGTTTGAGAGTATTCACAAAGGAGTTTTCCACCCAACAAAGCCTCAGTCTCCCCCCCCCCGTGTTGATGTTGGTCATTTGTCCCAGATGGAAGGCTATTGAGTAGCCAATTCTATGTTCTCCTGCTCCAAATATCGGAACAAAGAATAAGAGTGATAATCTCTGTACCAACTCATTTCTTTCAATAAGAAGCTTCTCAACTTTGAGAAGTTAAGGTAGCTTTACATTTAACAACCTATTCTAAAAGCAGAGGCCCTGCATTTCCTTGGATTTCTTGGTGAACAAGTTGTTTTACCCAATACAACTTCTGTACTTCCTATATTTCTAGGACACTGTTCAGTCCTGGGCAAATCAAGATCATTAATCACCTTATTTTGATGACTATCCTTTATATCTTAAGTTGTTTACTGATGAAATAATATCTGATATATAATTTGATAATTTTTAAAATAATGAATGTTAGCTTTCTTAAAAGTTGGTATGACTATGATCATCAATCTACTGCTTTAAGGGATATAGTTTACCAGTAATTATTAAGATGTTCCTGTGAAGTTTTTCAGTAAAATTAATTGACGCTGGCAATGGGCTAATTTCCATAAAGAAAGTGATCCCAGGTAATTTGAGGGTGCCTGTGAAAGATTTGAGAGCAGAATTGAAATGTCCTTGGGAAGGATGCGTTCTGGCCACTGAACAACTCTCAGCTGTTATGACAAAGCTTCAGCCAGTTTTTTTCCTTCCAGGAACCTTTACTAGAGCTAACCACATCCCCCTTTTTACATAAGCCAATGCCTTGTAATGGATCATTCTGCCTCTTTCCACAAAAATCGGTAGATTAGAAGATATTATTGCTTCAGGTTATATTCTGGCAGATGTGCTAATGCTGACTTGGTATTTTGCAAGGTTATGACTTACGTAGAATTTTATTTTTTAACAGGGTGTTAGCGCTGAAGTCACCAGAGACAGCATCTGACCTCACTTTGCTCACTCGCTTATCATAAGCTCTGGAATTCTTAAGGCATTTGAATCATCATAAAATGACCATTTTACATAGTAATATCTACATCTATACCCATATATATTGTAAAAAGTTTGCCTTCAAAGGTTGTAGCTAGAGTTTAAAGTGGTAGAAGATAAGGAATGCTGAAATAGAAACAAAAATTTTAAATAATAGGGTAGTAGAATACTATCATAAGTATTGCAGTAGTTATGGAATATTTTGAAACATAGAGGAGGTTGAGTTGATATTTAAGATGTTCCTGGGGAAGATATGTGAATGGCGATTCCAGAGCAAAGGATAAAGTGGCAGACATGTAACCAGAAAGGAAGTGGTCTCAATCTGGAGACCCCAGGGTGCATGGTTCCTGGTCCTAAAATCCCCAATATGAATATTCTGATTTAAAAATAAGCAAGCATATTTTTTAACCACTTGGAAGGAAAACTGTAGTTTATTCTTGAGTTGCATATCATATTTTTAAAATACTTGATCTCTATTCAAGATTAGTTACTTAAGCCTATTTTATAGCCAGTGGAGGTAACTGCAAACTCCTGGCCACTTTTGTCTTCACTCCAATGAGTGTCTCAGCTTCTGCATATCTGTCAACAGTGTCTCAGACTTCATGATTTTCATTCGACAATGATGATAAAAGTGTTAAGTGATGTTCTCTAAATAAAACTACATTTCTATTAAGAATACTGCACTCTGCCTGACCTTGGTTGCCTAATTGAGATGGAATGTTGAAATTCAAGACCTACCTTGAATTTCATAGGCTATCTTTGGCCTTTTAATAACTATTCAACTTAACTTTCCTGTCTGACCTGGTAACTAATAGATAAATCTTGGGATGCATCTCTCAGCATCATAGACCTCTCTAAGCTGTAGACTTCTCTGCTTTTGTATAGCCTTACTAGTGTATGTTCTGGCCAATGGCAGTGGTAAATACACTGCTTTAGGACTTTCTTTTGGTTGATGGTTCATCTTTTGCAGTGGAAGACAGCTTTCATCCATATTCTATGGTCAGGGTCACTTTTAGTTGACTCAGTATAAACATTTTCTCTTAATTTTTATGGTCTATATCTATAAAAACTAATAATGTGCACTTATGTAAGTTCAATCAGAGCACAGTAAATTGGTGAAGGAGTTCCTTCTGTTTGTTTGTTGCTTTCATAGGATAATGAATAAAGAAACTGCCTTGGCCTAGATGATAAGGCAGAACTTAGGTAGACGGAGAAGACAGAACTGAATGCTGGGAAGAAGGGCAGAGTGAGAGACACCATGGATCTCCTGCCTGAGACGGACGCTGATTTGAATCTTGCCAGTAAGACACAGTCACATGGCAATACACAGATTAATAGAAATAGATTAAATTAAGATGTAAGAATTAGCCATTACGAAGTTAGAGCTAATGCCAAGCAGTGTTTTAATTAATACAGTTTCTGTGTGATTATTTCAGGTGTAAGCTAGCCGGGCAGCTGGGACAAACAAAGGTAACCACTCCATGCAACAGTAAGTCAGTGTAAATGTCTATCAACTCTATATTTCAAAAGAGAAGCAAACAAGGCATATAAAATAAGAGAAAGCTGGAGATGAAGATACCCTTAAAGCCCATTTTATAGAACAAATAAATTGATAGGTATCAAGTGTGTTTGGCATATTGGATGCCCAGTTTGTAGTTTTTACCTCTAAGACTATAAATACAACCAGCTTTGCTTTTCACATTTTCTTTGTTTTTTTGAGGCATGGCCATAATTCTCTTACCCAGTTCTGTTTTATTTACTTTTGCTTTGATAAAATATCTTGACAATAACAGTTTAAAGTGTAAAGAGTTTAGTTGTCTTCTAATTTCAGGTTGCTGCCTTTTATTACAGGGAAGTCCGTTCAGCAGGAAGTGAAGTTGATCACATCCATAGTCAGGAGCACAGAGTACGAGTGCACACACTGCTTGCACACGGCGCACATTCTCCATTCATATACTATAGAATTCCCTGTGAGGGGAATGGTGCTACCCACAGTGAACAGGTCTTCCTGTCTCAGTGACTGTATTCAAGATGATCTACCACAGACATACCCACAGGCTTACCATGTGGTTAATATTAGATTAATTATTATTATCGCTACATAATTGTTCATTCAGACTCTCTTCTCAGGTCATTTTAGATGGTGTCAAGTTGATAAACCTAATGTTTACAATCTCCAACCAATAAAAATAAATACAAATGTTTATAATCTATATGTAATATATTTACAAATTTTATGCATGATATCCAGAAACTAATCACTACAATGTTTGAATGTGTAATTAAATATTTACTTCTTTGGCAAATATCTTCTTTTCATTTCTATATTTTAGCTTTATTCAGGGGAATGAGCCACAAAGGAAAATCTGAAAATAGTATTTACTGAATATAACAAAGAATCATATTCTAAATTATAACATCCACAAAGGAAAAAAATCTAAAATATATAGCACTATGATATAAAACTGAAAATTACAGCTTTACTGTGTTTCAATCCTGTCGGGCAATGTGCTAAGGCCTCGGTAAAATTTCAAGTTAGAAATTTGATAGTCTGATAGACTGTCTGTATAGCAGTGTTAAAGAATTTCAGAGTATAAAATCGAATTATTGTTTAATATTACAAAATATGAACTGGCAGTGATGTTATGCATGGGTCTCTGTCATGTTATTCTTCTTTTCGGGATCAGTTTTCCAGTGGTGGGCAGGAAAATTTTTACCCCAAGTATTCATTTCAAAGCTAGTAAAGGAATTGGACCATAGATTTACTGAGATGCCTCTTCTTCTCAAGGGGTGAGAGTACAGATGTTCACCACCCTCAGCTGTGGCCTCTAGTTTGAGATCAAAGACAGGGTCTTGAGAACAGATGGATTGTTATTTGGAACCTGGAGTCTACTGGTAACCTAAACACACCCTGAATAAGAGCGCGGCAAGAGGTATAGCTCTGTGCCAAGCTTTTGTGTTTGCCCATGATGGTTAAAACTAGTCTAAAGAGGAAGCCAACATTTTAAATAAAATCTATATCTGAATAGATGCTGGGCATAGACAGGATGCTTTCTTTTTTTTTTTTTACTGTATTTAAATGTAGATTATTTAAAATTTAAGAGTTGATATTCCTGTTTTATACTCACATGTAAATGTGTACAACTCCAGCTAGGGTTAAAACTTCGTATGTCTCCCATTTACATGATGGAGTACTCCACAGTAGAAAAAACTAATAACATCTTAAAATTTACAGGGAAATGGTTAGATCTAGAAAACACCATAGTGAGTAAGATAACCCAGACCCAGAAACACAATATAATATGTATTCACTCATAAGTGGCTTTTAGAGATAAAATAAAGAAAAACCAGCCTACAATTCACAAGCCGAGATAACCTGGACAACAATGAGGACCCTAAGAGAGACATGCATGGATCTAATCTATATGGGATGTAGAAAAACACAAGATCTCCTGAGTAAATTGGGAATGTTGAGATTATGGGAGAGAGGGTAGGGGCAGGGAGGGGAGCGGAGGAAACAAGAAATAAAATTTTGTATGTTTCAGCATAAGAACTCTATTTTCTTTGAAGGAAATGTGTGTGTGTGTGTGTGTATGTGTGTGTGTGTAAGGGGGGAGAGGGAGTCTTAGCTGTCTTTTTGCTTCCAGAAATTGGTCAAGACTTACTTACTTACTTAATTTCTTACTTTACTTTTTTTGCTTTTATTATTTTTTTATTTTTATTTTTACTTTTTTTTGCTTAGGTGTTTCTCATTAAAGTGATCTCATAAAACACATAATAGACTTCCTAAAATGTCTGTGCACATACAACATAGCTATGTAAACATTTGTGTCTTCTAATGAGTGATGTCAGAGAAATACCTGACAGTCATCAAGAAAATTTGTTCTCATGGAGTGGGTGTGGTTTTAGGAACAGCATGCAGGAGGATTACCACTTTCACCTTTTCAGTATTCTAGTTTGCCGAAATACCATGTGCCCTGTAACTATGGATATAGTAGGAAACTCTTTGGAGGTTTCTACTGCTTCAGCTGAAATTAACATGTTTATTATGATCCAATATTTACTGTGTCAGAAACTGAGCAAAGTGCTTGAACTTCAAAACTGAGTAAGATTGACATCAGCAAACCCGAAAGAGGAAGATAGGAAATCTCAAACTCCGTTATATGAAAAGATGCAGTTAACATGGGGACAGTGAAACCAATACGGATCTAAAATTGAGTTTGCTAAACTCAGAGATAAGTTCTTTAAGGAAAAACATGTTTGTTTTTTTTTGGTAAAGATTTTGACACATTTTAATTTACTTTTGTTCCACCTTTCACTTATTAATAGTTTTTATGACAACATCCCAAATTTTTCATGCAAGAGAAATCAAGGCCATAAGCTCCAATGACTTCATTGACATCATTTACAAAGCAACATGTCCAGGCTTAGTTGTTGTTCCTTAGAAGAACAATGGTATAATTTGCCTTTACATTATCTGAGGCCAACTATCAAGTACTGAAGCACCATTAATAAAAACTCAGGGTCAGAAATCAGGGATCAGTCCGAAGATCCGAAAAGCAAAACAGCCAGCCACTGGCTCTTACATCACTCTGAAATGGTGATCCTGCCTCCTAGAATCTCAGAACAAGACTGTGTGTTGAGAGCTGTTTCTTCCTGTTTTATAATCCTCTTTAGGGCTGAGATTAAAGGTGTGCACCACTGTGATTAAAGACACGCCTCGCACAGTTTCTAAGGCAACTAGTGTGGCTACTGGTATTAAAGGTGTGTGTTATTATAACCTGGTCTGTAAGGCTGACCAGTGGGACTGTTTTACTCTCAGAATTTCAGGCGGTCTTTATTTATTAATATATAAATGAAATGCCACTCCAAGGTACTATAAAACTCGGACAGTATAAACAGGACCATGCCATCTGATGCTGCCTGTAATGACAGGTGATACAGCTGTGAGGAACAGTAGGACACATGAGGGTTTGAGGCTGTTTACGTGCTCAGGAAATCTCTCATAATGCTCCAAGTTCTTTCCTGCTGACTTTGCAGGTCCAAAGAGCCAACAAACTAAATAATGTAGAAGAATTGTAAACAAAACCAAATGAGGACAAAAAGTTATCGAGCTGATTCTGAAAGAAAGACAGTTCAGAAGAGAACTAAAACAACAATAAAAGGAACCAGGCAAGCCGGGCGGTGGTGGCGCACGCCTTTAATCCCAGCACTCGGGAGGCAGAGGCAGGCGGATCTCTGTGAGTTCGAGACCAGCCTGGTCTACAGAGCTAGTTCCAGGACAGGCTCCAAAGCCACAGAGAAACCCTGTCTCGAAAAACCAAAAATAAATAAATAAATAAATAAATAAATAAATAAAGGAACCAGGCAAACTAATTCTAAATAAATATAAATCCAAGACCAGATGGATTTATGCGTAAATTCTTTTGAATATGTAAAGAATAATATCAATTCCTACCAAACTTCCTCCCAAAGAAAAGAGAAGAATTCCACATCCAATGAAGCCAGGATTATCTTGATACTAAGGCCGGTCAAACGAGTAGTAAGACATATTGAAAAGCAAGATACTGTGGTGGTTTGTTTGATAATGGCCCCCAAAGTCTGTGTGCTGTTGAGACCCCCATACGTGAATGCTGTGTCCTCAGTAGGCAGAATTATCTGAAAAGGCTTTGGAGGAAGGTATGTCATTGAGGGTGGGCTCTGAGGTTTCTGAAGCCCACACCATTCCTAGGCAGTTTCTTTCTTTGTCTGATTTATGCTTGTTGTGTTAACATGCAAGCTCTCAGCTACTGCTCTAGCAACATGCTTGCTTTCCTTTTGCTATGTTTGTTTCCCACCGTGGTGGTCATACACTCATCATCTAAAACTGTGAGCAAGTCACCAATTAATTTCTTTTTTCAACATGATATTTTTATGGATTATTGGGGAATTTTGCATCACATATCAATCACATTCACTTTCCAGTTGTCCCAGGTTCACCCCAATCCCTTTGATTTCTTTTGAAGAAGAAAAAGCAAACAAACTACAAGTCCAATTTCTATTGCCCATATACTCACTGGAGCCTGGTGAAACTCCCAGTAGCCAGCTTCTTAAAAACAAACAAACAAACTCACTCCTTTCCCACACAAACTCCTACCAGAAGCTCCAAATATGGAGAGCTACATTTCAGCATCCTTATTACAAGAGGGACATAGGAGGCTTCTGTGACAACCACTACTTCCCTTTCACCCCATGCCAATTAGTAACAGCCTAGATAGGATACCATCGAAGAAATGCTTTCTTTTCTAAATTGCTTTGGTCATGGTGGCTCTTCACAACAATAGAAATGTAAATAAGACAGATCCATTGTGGATATTATACCAAAACCTAAATTAAACTCTAACAAGCGGAATTTAATAGCGTTTGAAAGTATTTCATGTACGTATAAGTAAATAGGAGTTATTCTGAGGTTTACAGTGTGAATGTCAAATGAAAATCAACCTGTATAATATGCAATATTAATATAACAAGTCAACATGCTGGATGATTTGACAATATCAAATACCATTTCCCAATAGCAATACCCACTTATTTGTGAATATAAGGGAATGGTCTCAGTGTGAGAAGTAACAGATATTAAAAAAAAATACACACACATACACTCAATGATGGAAGACTGAAAGTTTTTTCTATATCAGGAGTTTCAAAAGGTAACAACTTTCACGCTAATTACTCAAACACCGTCCCAGATTTTATAGAGAAAACAAGGTGGCAAGAAATAGTGAAGACATTCATATAGAAAATCAAAATGTAGAAAAATCTCTGTTGACAGATCATATGGTATATACCATATAAAAAACTCTACAGAATACACCTGAGCTACCATAATCAAGCTAACTTGTTTTTCAAATATTTCAGAAAACAAAATTAGTTGTAAAAAGTTTGAAAAAGGCATGCTTTAATGGCCAAAAATAAAATTAAGAAAACAATTTTATATAGAGTAGCATCCTTAATGATAAAACAAATAATTTAAATCACAGAAATTCGGGACTTATATCCTGAAAGTAACAAACCATAGTTAAAACGAGCAAGATCTCAATAAATCCTATGTTCATAGACTGAAAACCCATGGCAATATTGACAAAATGATGTATAAATTTTATGAATTCCCTCTATAAAATACATATTTTCCAGAAATGTAAATTTTTATTTTGCAACTTATATGTAATATCAAGGGAAACACAATAGCAGAAACAACAGCAAGGAAAGAATCAGCACAGGTTTCTTAATGTAAGGTGTTGCTATGATGCTAACAGGAATACAGGCAGTGGTATGCAGAAATAATGGCAAATATGTGTATCAATAAACAAGACTGAAAGTCAAGAACAAATTCAGGGGCTGCATGGGAGCTGAAATCAGATACCCTGAGCTTTATTCCCAAGACTTACATAATGACAGAAATTTACCAGTTCTCACAGTTCTTCTATGACCTCCACTTAGGCACTGTGGTACATGGATGTACAGCTGCACCCACACACGTAATCTGTGTGTGTGTGGTGTGTATGGTTAGTGTGTGTGTGTATAGAAGGGTGATGTGTGTGTGGTGTGTGTGGTGAGTGTGTGTGTGTATGTGTGTGTAGAAGGGTGATGTGTACGGTGTATGTGGTGAATGTGTGTGTGTGAATGTTCATGTTTGATATATGTGTGGTTAGTGTGTGTGTGTGTGGGGCGTGTATGTGTGGTGAGTGTGTGTGCATGCGTGTGTCCATGTTAGATTTCCCATATATGTCATTTCCTCCTTCAGCAATGGTCTCCTTCAACTTGAGTTTAGCAGTACTGCTTAAGAAATATGAGAAGTCTGTTTAACAAGTTGAAATCAGTAAATCAAATCAGTTCAGTCATATTCAGCCTTTTCTTCCACTGGAGCTTACAGGAAGGAGGAAAGAGCTAGCCATTGTTTCTAGTAAGTGGCTCATTCTCATTCAAACTGAACATTCATTAGCTCAAGCAGAAATAAAGAGTTTTTTTTTTTTTAAATCAAGTAATGAATAAATTCTGGTAGGTTCGCAGTTTAAAATCTAACACTACAAATCCAGTAAAGGAGAGAGTTGTAATAACATGAAAAGATAAAAAGAGATGCTTAAGAAGATGCGGTTTCGCATACTAATTTTAGAAAACCTTCAGTTGTGAGAAAGCACCGTGACAAAAAATCAACCTGTAGAGAAAAGTGTTTATTTGGTTTACAGGTCAAGGTGAATCACTGAGAGAAGTTAGAGCAGGAGCCTGGAGGCAGCATTGAAACAAATACCAAAGAGGAATAGCGTTTAGAGGCTTGTTTCCCCCAGCTTGTTCACTTAACTCTCTTATACAGTCCGAGAGAGATCACCACCAAAGTGAGCTGGACCCTCCTATATCAATTAGAAGTTAAGAAAACATTTCACTTACATGAGCACGGACATATGTGACAGAGCAGGCAATTCTTCAATTCTCTCTTCTAAGTATGTCAGTTGACACCTTAAGCCAAGTATGATAACACCTATGATTCCAGAAATTGGAGACTAAGGCAGAGGACAGCAAATTGCAGGCAACCAGGAATACATAGGGCAGCATTATCGAAAAACAAACAATAGGCATCCTTTAAAAGTTAAAAAGAGATTGTTTAATTAAATGATATTAATTAAAAGCTTTTTATATTAAAAGCACTTAAATATTTTAATATAAAATTACCCCGAAACAATAAAATTTACTTCAAGTAATTACCAATAAATTCCTTTAAGGAACAATGTAGAATTTTGATTAAATAGAGTTGAACAGACATTTAAGATGTTCTTATACTTTATACTATTTGAAGAGTTTTACAATATTCAGAATTACAAGACTTTATGGAATTGGGTTAATAGAATGATTGGAAGGAATATATGTGCTTATTAATGACATGCTGTATTCCGCTAGAGAACTATTTTACTGGCTAATAGGTATAAAGCATTCCCAAGTTCAACGACAACTTCAGTTGGCATTCATCACCCTATTTATCTAAATTTAGAACAAATGGTTGATTCAGGTGCTTTTTAAAGCTGTGTAAATTTCCGTGACATCATGTAGCTATGGCGACAGACTGACTGTCTTTTCTAATAGGTGTGCCACTCCAGTGCCAAGGAAACGTTTTTCCAGCTAATGATCCATATAAATCAGAGTCTAGTAAGACCAGAGTTGTAGATTCACAAAAAGACCAACTGTTCTGTCTTCAGAGCTGGGAAAAATGAACTTTCTGGAGGTTGAGGAGATGCCTCAATCGGTGAAGGGCTTGATGCACAAGGCAAGATGCTGGGTTAAACCTCTCTATTCACACCCTAAGTTGGCAGTGGGTGACTAGAATCCTGAGACTAGGTGGAAGAGAGTTAGGAAGGCTGACTAGCCATCCTGACCAACCATGGAGCTCCAGATGCAGTGAGAGCCCCTGTCTCAAAACACAAACTAGACAATGACTGAGGAAGCCACTCAAACATGGACTTATGACCTCCATATGCCTTTGTACATGCTCACATCCACACAGACATATTCACACACACACACACACACACACACACACACACACACACACACATACCTGACAGGCAAATGTACAGATATACAAATAAAAAACAAGTAAGTTAGCAGACATGATCTAGAGTTACAGAAGACCATACGTGATCTATTGCATGATTATCAACATACCGTCATGAGTGACAAAGCAGAGAAGTGAGTTCTGTCAGAGTGTGCTCATCTCCAGCAAAGTGAAGAATCAATGCAATGATACTGTTCCCACATAGATGGGAAAAGCTAAGTCTGCTAACTTACTTGTTTACCATTTCCCTCATTTACAAAAATGTCAACATTTCCTACCCCTTTCAACTGTTATTTCATCCAAGTTGCAAAAAAGAACTGAGTTCTCAGAGATGTTTCTGACCAAGGGAATAAAATTTGGTATAGTTTGGTAGGTGGATAGAAGCAGGCCTTTATCTGATACAGTTGTTGAAAAGTAATTAAGTGAGAAAGCAGACCTCAGACCAACTATCAGAGATCAGGGCTCTTTGAAATCCATAAAACCCCAGTCAGTACTCTGTGTGTGGAAGGACTTTACCATTATTGTGTGGTTCATATGAACCTCAAAATATTCTAACGCCATTTTTTTTTTAATTTCTGAAGATGTAGGCATAACCCACAGCACTCTGATATTAGTCGGATGCAGCGAAGTATTATAAAACATCCAACATAGCTCTTGATGAGTGCTCATGGGTCTACTGCAGTTAGAATATGAAGACTGAGCAAGAGGCTGTTGCCTAGTCACACAGCTGTGTAGACAAAGATCAACCCTAGAATGGGAATGTCATCTGCAAATACGTTCTCAGTTTATTTCTGTCACATGTTCCAGAGGACAGAGAAGAAGAGAGCCTGTAGACACTGAGGGCTATGTGTAAGGCAGTGAGGGGGCTCTTACGGCTGCTACAAGGAGTGAGTGATACCAGAGCCTGTGACACACATCAGAAAAGCATTCAGTGATTTTTTTCCAGCCACTAAAATAACCACAGTGTTGCTTATGCTGCATGTCCAGTCCACAACTCGAAGTCTTGGCAATTAAACCAGCCCCTCATGCTTTTAGGATAGTACATGTTTAAACTTTGCTGTAATACTTAGCACAGCTTTTTAAAATCAAAGTTAATATTTAGTTGAACATTTGATTGACATAGCAATGAATCAGACCAACTGTCTTATTCCATAGCTATAGTGAATGGCTCTTTTGTTGAAGGTCCAGGACCAACTCTGATTTCTCAAGATCTAACTTGCAGCATGTGTAGCTTGCTTGGGGAGCTCCCTTTGAACTGATATATAGGGTAAGATTAGGCTCTGATTCTGTTACAGTAGTGTCTTGTCTTTGAGCCTACTCAAGGACCACCATATTCCCTCTGTTTCTCCTGGTTTTTCTAACCCTGCCTTTAGTTTTCCTAGTTCTGCGTAAGCCTAGTGAGTTAAAGCTCCCTTTAGAGCTACTCGCTGTGATTGCCTGTATGCATTTGAAATAAAGGACAAATATGTATGTCTTTAATTAAATTTATTAAGATTCATTTTTACTGAGGAACTTCAACTACCTCGAATCAATGCAAATATTCCTTCTCAAATACATGCAGCACTATCACTGCATGTGTATCACTAAGTCAACTTCAAATGTAAAATTTAATCAGATAAATATGAAAAGGTAGAAATTTGGAGTTAGAGCTTTTAATTTTCATAAAATAAGGATATTACATATTCTTCAAATAGCCTCTTCTATAGGCATTATTTTTTTAGAATTCAGAATTAAAAGTAATGTCTAAGTCAAAGAGATTTTCTTTTTTATCTTTTACTTCTAATTTTGATTTACATATGTGTGTGCCACCTGTGTGCAGGCACCCTCAGAAATGAGAAAATGATGACCAGTCCCCTGGAGCTGGAGCTACAGTAGTTGTGAGCTGCTGCCCAATACTTGCAACTTGAGCATATGAACAGCTTGAGCATCTGAATTTGGGTCCTTTGGATGAGAATTACTTATTCCTTGTCTTACATAATATTTTTATTAATTATTTGAGAATTTCCAATGATGAATTTAAATTATATTTCCCCCTCCCTCAACTCTTCCTATGTCCATTGTCTTCCCTCTAATCCAGTACCAATTCAACATTGAGGTCCCCTACCCTCATTCCATGGAGTTCACTAATTAGTGTTGACCAGGTACTGTGGGGATGGAGCCTGTTCTTGAGTATGTTTGTCTTACCAGGGGCCCTATCATTAAAGACAACTGGCTCTCCCTCTTCCAGCAATTACCAAATGCCAAGAGTTTCTGAGAGAGTGGTGGAATCTTGTGCCTTCCTCCCCCCCCCATTCCTGTTGGGATTGTGTGTGATTTGAGTTTGCATCCATCTTGTGCGTGGTGTCATACTTATTATAAGTTCATATATGAAACTATGAATAAAACCATCATTTTTGTGAAGTTATCTATCACCTCTAGCTCTTAAAATCTTTTGTTCCTGTTCCTAAAAAAAATCCCTTAACCTTAGGTGTGTGTGTGTATAGATAGATGGATAGATAGATAGATAGATAGATAGATAGATAGATAGATAGATAGATATGTGTATATACATATACACACATGCATGCACACAGACGCATGTATCCTATTTAGGGTTGAGTGCTGGATCTTAACTGCTGAACTCTGAAGTCTCAGAAGGATATCCTTTATATTTAATGAAAACTATTTTTAAGGATAATGTTCTGATGATACTGATTAACCATAGTGTTACAAAAAATGTTAATTTCCTATAATACTCAGCACTCATCATGCCCTGCAGTTGTCTGAAGCTATGAATTATGGCACATCGAAGTTTTAAAAAGGACAATTTAGTAGTATAGTACTGAGAATGAAGATTTTCAGAATGTGTCCTGAAATTATTTCATATTGCATCCTTCAAAATATTAAAATTAAAACCCATAACTTGAACTTCAGAGCAATGCGCAGCAGAATACAGCAGACCTGATGGGAAATGCCGTTGCTCAGAGAAGATTGAAAGTTTTGAGGCTTTGATTTTCTTTATCTTCCAAGATTCCCCTTTCTGAGAGGAGTCACCCCTTAGAAATGGTTTAGGGAAAGCAAACCAGGAGTAACCTGAGGGCCCAGACAGTACCCAGAGGACCAATCCCAGAAGTCTTAGGTGAATCAGTATACAACAGCAAGACTGCCCCCTCCTGTGAGGCCCTGAGCCAGGAAGACGTGTTCAAATTGCTCCCAGATTCCGTACCAAAGGATGTTCTGAGATAAGTTCTTGTTTGAATGCTGCCAAATCTGGGAGGGGGATGAATTACTTTCTTAAAACCATTGGGCTTGAAATCAAACACTGACATTTATCAAAGTTTATGGATCGGTTTGGGGGAACAATAAAGAATACCACCTCCCTCCCCCCAGCTCTCCTTCCCTCTTCTCCTCTCTCTTTCCCTCTATCATCATTTGTAACAACTATATAATTAGGTTTATCAAACAAAAATTAAAGCAAAGGAGATTAATCAATGTGCAACGTGTATGTTATTTTGCTCAGATTGGGTTGGATGCAAAAATGTTTATGAGACAGCAAATGAAGAATGTAAAATAAAAACAAAGCACACATGGGCCTCATCGTAAAATTCTCATTTCTAGCTGGACCCACAACAACAAATTGCAGAGCCGTCAACTGTAGGTCAAGGGTAACAGATTGCCCGAGTCGACAGAAGGTGATCATTTATGTAGAAGACAGACAAAGCATGCAGACTTTATCACGTGCTCAGAAAGTGAACTCAGTGGTCACTGTATTGCACAGACAGTTTGTCATACTATTTTGGGTATTTCTTTTACTCCATGTAAAACATGCCTTAAAAACTTTGATTCACAATGCAAAGTGTCCTTCTACTTTTGATCAAGATGCATAATCTACCACTGTAATATTCTACTTCAATGGTGCACCAATTTTAATACGTTGGATAATTCTTTTTCTTAGTAGTGTGCTATTACAAGCCACTTCAAACTCCTTGTTGAAAATTTGCCACTTTGGAATATATACCACAGGCAAATCCCCAGCTGTGATATTACTGTGACTAAATGTGTAAACATGCTTTATACAGTTTGATGAGCAGTGTCAAAAAGCCATACAGAAAGATCTCAATAACTTACACTTCTGATGCACTGTGAATGGCCACATCTCCCCGTGGTTTTATTTACTCATTATGAAAAGTTCTGCATGCATTTAACCACTTGACAAATGAAGACATTTTATAATTATGAATAGAATTGAGTATTTTTTATTAGAACATGTGTATTAGTTGCCTGAATTTTCTTTTATTTTCTTAAGCATAACTTGCACCTTTGTCCGTTAGATGAATTATTTTTGTTTTGCTCAGTTCTATGAGATATGCTTGTGCAATAGTGATAACTAGTAACCTAGCTTAACATCATTCTTCCAGTTCCTGACTATATTTGTTGCTGATGATTATTCATTTATTTTGGGTTTTATTTTAGCAAAACTATCCATCTTTTCCAAAATTTTGTCTGAGCTTGCTGGGGAAGCAGGGAGAGTTGACCTAAATCTATGTTGTAGATAGGCGTGACAACAATATGGAAAAACTCTGTAATGTTGTTCAAAGAAAACATTATTGTCTTGCCCAAAGGAAGTTTTTCGAGAGCCTGCCAATCATACAGTGATCAGGAAGTGAGCAGCTATCCTCCACAGTGTTACTGGGTGTGATGGGTCCCTTCACAGTCCCCAACGAAGTCCGCCCCCATCAGCAGGGGCCCTTTAATTTAGCAAAAGGAATAAGGGTTTCAACTGGCCAATGTCTTTCCAGATCCTGAAAATTATACTTGGTAGACAACCATCTTTTTAATAGTCTGAGAATTCAGACTTTACAAGGTTTGACAATACTGCATAGACACGTTGAGGAAGACACTGACGACATTATCAAGAAAAGAGCAGTGTGGACTGCGCATGTGCAGACTGTGTAAAACCAGACATGATCATAGCACCACTAATTCAGAGTGCAGAGGAACACACATTTTTTGCCTAAGATACTTCAAAAGAGCAAATGTATTACAAATATTCACCCTCCTTTATCCTCTGTTCCCCTACCCTTCCTAATGCTTCTTATGAAGCACGGTGTTAAATATAAAACTTGAGTTATATGAACATGTACTTTGCGTTCTGCTAATTTTCTTCTTAGTAGGTTATATTAGTCAGGTTTTTCTAGAGTAACAGAATGTACAAAATAAATATTTATATATAAATTTCTATATCTATATACATAGCTTTATTATAATGTATCAAATTTTATATATATGAGATTTATTGAAATGGATTAAAGGCTCTGGTCCAACGAATCTAACAATAGCTGGCTATGAATGAAAAGCCCAAGAATCCAGTTGTTGCTCAGTCCATAAAGCTGCATCTCCCAGCTTGTCTTCAGCACACTCTGGAATCCCGAAGTTTCCAGGATGTAATGCCGGTGAAGAGAAAGGCTTGCTAGCAAAGCAAGAGCAAACAGGCAAAGAGCAGAAGTTTCCTTCTTCTATGTCCTTATATAGGATTCCAGCGGAAGGTGTCCCCATATTAGATCTGGATTAAAGACTTGCACTAAAGGTATGTCTTCCTACCTTAAAGATCCAGATTGGAAGTATATCTTCCTACTTCAAATTAGATAGAAATTTCTCATAGACATGCCCTCCATTTGAGGGTTTAATTCATTCCAGCTGATAGTCAAGTTGATAACCAAGGCTAGCTATCACAGAGGGTCCATCATCTTCTTTTAATAAAAGTTGCTCTGTATGTCTTAGCTGTTTTTCATGTTTCATATGTTTTTGAGACTAGAGTGACTCACTAGGTTATGGAGGCAAAGGGAAAAGCTCCGATGGCTTTAGAGTTGGGAAGCATGCGAGAATCATGGACTACATGGCATGAGAACAGAATTGCCTATGGTGAAAAAACAAGAAATGAAGCCTAAGGACACCAGACACACACACATCACCATAAAGCCAATAATTTCTATTTTAACAGTGAGAAGGAAGAAAGTTTTCCAATAGCATGTGAGCTCATGAAAAAAGAGAATTTATAAAAATTGCAAATTTTTGAAAATGGAAACTTTAAATCAAAAGTATAATTTTTGTAGATGGTACTGTTAAAGACTTGGAAACTTAAGGATGTGAAAGGATCCAGAAATTAGACTTTTCACTAAAAATAATTTTAATAACATTTTATATTCAAAACTTACAAATATTATGCTCAAATATCTAAACTGGCTTTGAACTGAGATAATATATAAAAGCCATAGATTCTTAGTCTACTCTATCTTGTTTTAATGATTTGCAATACAAGGAAATTCTTTTGCAATAATTTTTAGTAATATTTGATGTAATTTCAAATGTACTTAATATGTAACATTAATATTTTTTCTGTAAAGTTAAGGGGATCACGTGTTGGGAAAGATAGAGTCATTGACTCATTGTTGGTTATTAAAATTCAGGCAAATGTTCAGCTTAAGATATTATACTAATTTGGATCCAAAAGAAAGATTATATAATATGAAATAATTAGACAGATATCTAAATTATATAGTATCTGAAACTTTAAGCCACACTATCTCATTAGAGAATATTATCTACAGGCTCAGAATGCAATATTGTTAGCCAGAACTTTGAAACAGCCTAGATGTCCCTCAACCTAGGAATGGATAAAGAAACAAAAGCGGAATGGATTGGGGGTGGTAAAAAAGGGGGATTAAAGGGGAGGGAAAGAGAGGTGATGAGGGAGGGAAACTGCAGCTGGGATGTAAAATAAATGAATAAATGATAGATAGATAGTCAGATAGATAGATGATAGATAGATAGATAGATAGATAGATTTTGAAAAAAATTTAATATTGCAAGGACATCTGAATTATTGTATTTTCTGTCATGTTATCTTATTCTTTTCATTTAATTTTAATATTCAAATAAGAAAATCTGTATTTCATTATAATTTATATTTTTCATGGCTCTGAATACAAATTATATTTCTAGTATATTTTACAGTTTATCACCAATTTTCTCATCCTGAGTGCATATGCACACTTTGTTTGATTTTATGGCTCTTATACCCACACAAAATACATATGTGTACACAATCTGATATCTGTTTACTTTTTTGTACTTTATCTTACTAAAAATAAATTTGGTTTTAATGAGGAAAGACTAGAATAATTATTTATGGAAAATATAGCATTTGGGCAACTTTAGCTATTTATTAACTTTGCAAATTCTGCTTAACAAACTAGGTAGTTTTGACAACAATTATCTTAAGGCTGTTATCCTAATAACTGATTCTCTAGATATATCAAATGCTTACTTCACAAGAGAACACAATTATATATATGTAAAAGTAAAGCGATAATTGCAACAGTATTTTGAGAATCAAGTGCCACCTCCTGCTTTGAAAGTTGCATATGTATCTTTTGAAAGTAGCAAAGAAACATTACTCAGATCAAAGAGATAGCATAGTTCAGGACCAGACTATTAATTGTGATGAGAGAAGTTATGAAGAAGAAAAGTATCCAATGGCTCGTGCCTCTGTATTATCTACTATTTTATTTTAGCATTTTCCAGTTTTGTTGGGGCTTAATTGATATGTCAATATTAGATGTAATAATGTTGTTCAATAAGATGCATTTATTTATGTATATTTCCATAATCAGCCTGATAGCCTGCCCACCCCCTCACATGGCTGTCTTTGTTTATTTTTGGTGATGCTACTCAAAATTCACTCTTATAGCAAATTTCAGTGCCATATAATATATTATATATAATAGCCATAGAAACAAAGACATTCAGAATGTTTGTTCTTTATGATAGAAACTTGGTACCTTTTGGCCAAGTCATTTCTTTTATCCTCATCCCAAACGCAGCATCTTAGCAGCATCACTTATCTCTGCATCACTGAATTCAGTTGAATTTCACCTATGAGTGAGATGGTGTATCTCCCCCCCCCCCCCATGGTTAGCTTATTTCACTTAGCACAGCATTCTGCGTCTTTATTTGTGGTATGAATCCAATCGATGGGCTTCTGGTGCAGGTGTTGGGGTATGAGCTTGTTTTATTTGCTTCTCTTGTTGACCTGTACTCGCCTTTCTCTTTAAATTTTCATAATAAAAAGAGGGTAGATAGGCAAGAACACTTGCTGCCAAACCTGAGGATCCGGATTTGATCCCTGAAACTTCCCAAAGTTTGACAGCAAGTTAGGTAATTCCAGAAAGTTCTTCTCTGAGGTCCATATATATGCTGTGGCAATGCTCCCTTGTCCCCTCCACAAAAATAAGCAACTACTATTAAAGAATCTTACAATCATTATCTAATTAGAACAAAGACCAGAATTGTAACCTTCTATAAGTAGTATTATCTTGTGTGTGTGTTATTTTTTTCAGGATATAAATCAAATTACTGGAAAACAAAACACATTTTTAAAGCAAAACACAAAATGTTCTCCTAGCATTTTCAGTTGAATTTTATCCCACAGCCATGTCTACTGAAGGGTTAGAGAGGTAGAGAAGTTGAAGGGGGAGACCAGTGTTCACATGACGTGGGGAGGGTTCTGAATACAGCTCTCGCAGACAGACACCTTCTTTTTCCTCTAAAGCCCAAGAATCTGTAGGGACAAGACTTGAAAATCTTTCTACTCCATGCAAGCATCACACTTAACCAGCAGAGTTACTGCCACCTCCTTCCCGGTAGTGGCCCCATGGTTTGTTCAACACAGATCTTTGCAAGGCCTGGTACCAGTCAGTGGTGGAGCTCTGGTGTGAGTTATGAGGTCCTGAGACATGAACACACTGGTGCTAATCATGCTAACCATGATGTAAACACACACACACGTATACATACATATATATATATATGTGTGTGTGTGTGTGTGTATAATACTTTTCAGTTTCTTTTAGTTACTTTTCTACTGTTGTTATGAAACACCATGACCACAGCAACTTATCCATGGCAGAGTTTATTTAGAACTTACTATTCCAGATGGATAAGAACCCATCATTATCATGGCAGGAGAGTGCGACAGCAGACAGACATCTAAACTGGAATCAGAAGATGAGAGCCAAGAGCTCATCTCTTGAACCGCAGAGAGTAAGCAAAAGATCAACACTAGGAATGGTGAGTAGCTTTGGAAACCTCAGAACTTGCCATCTGTGACAAAATTCCTTCAGCAAGGCCATCCCATCTGATCCTCCCCAAACAACATCAAACTGGAAATCAACTACTCAACTTCCCAAGTATATGGAAAGATACCAATTATTCAAATAATTATATAATCTATCTTTGGAGACATATATATGTATGCAAATATAAAATGGATTGTAATAAGGTTAAGACTAAGAACTGAAAGTAAGATTATTAAAGTTTTAGATTATTTGTTCGTTATATATTAACTACTGTATACCTTACTGACAGACACAAGACAAAAGAAATAATAATGAAACCAAGCTTAAGTACTGTGCATGTATATTTGAAAGAAGATACACATTCTTTTTATTAGAGAGAGGTATTACTGCTCTCCTGACCTTTTATATACTTTCTATTTCAAGTGCCAAATAAAACCATATGTAGGAGTACAACATGATCAAAGTTTAAAGAAACAGAGCTCTTAAATAATATACACAAGAAAAGATAGACCCCAGCTGCACACCATTGCAAAAATATGAAGATGTAAGAGGAGTTTTCACTTCTACTTTATTATTATTGTTATCTTGGTAAAATTAGATTCGCTTTTCCACCTTCATATTTATTTTCTTGCCCAAAGTGTACCAGATGGAAGAATTTTGTGTAATTGGAAACATTTATTCGTACGTCTTTCAGCTAAGATGTATTATCACCAATATCATTGTACTTTCTTCTGTATCTTAGCAAATGTTATCTTTTCTTTTTATGTCAAGCCACATGACTCTTTTTTCTTATCTATTGTTAGAATGTCATGCTATATGACTTTTCAAAATAGCCCTTCCATACAGTGCAACATACGTTCTTTCAGAAGCAGGCTACCTATGAGTCATGTTGACACCAAGTACCAAAATATTAACTCCAAAGTAGCCACACAACCAATTGGCCAAGAAAGACACGAAGAAGCAGCAAACTGGCAAAGGCCCGACCGATACTGTTTTCTTAAGGAAGAGAACAGTTTAGAGCTGAGGGTTCCAAAGTCTTGCACAGAGAGCCCTAAGAAGATTTCAGTTAGGAGGTTTGGGCAGCGGAGGCCTCTGTGCATGAACTTGGTGGGCGTGAAGGAGTAAAGCTGGCTTTACACGTGAGAGTACCTCATGAAGCAAAAATGCCAAGACACAAATCACAGATTCTTTAAACTTCAAATGCAAAAGCAGAACTGTAATATACTCAGCAGTGTTGAAAGAACCTCTGGGGACACCCAATCTTTTAGACAGTCTCTGGTTACCAGGATAGCAAATGGCAAAGGATTCACACACACGTTCATCATTATGGAAAACCCATGTAGGAAAAAATTATTAAACTCTCTAACCTATCTTACTTCGCTGTAGTGATATTTCATTTGTGTTTTAATAAATAAAGGTTGCCTGAAGATCAGAGGGTAAAACAGCCACCCTGGTCAGCCCTACAGACCAGGCAGTGATGACACACACCTTTAATCCCAGTAGTCACACTAGTGTGCCATAGAAACCAGGTGGTAGTGGTACACGCCTTCAATCCCAGCCCTAGAGAGAAATATTAGACAGGAGGAGACAGCTGTCACTCACAGTCACATTCTGATGTTTCCTGGAGGCAGAATCACCATTTCGGACTGAAGTAGACATATGAGCCAGTGGCTGGCTGTTTTGCTTTTCTGATCTTCAGATTGAACCCCAATATCTGTTGCTGGATTTTTATTAGTTGTGCTACATTTGGCACCCAACATTTGAGGTATAAATTCACCAAAAAACTATTTGACTGAGGCTTTTTTGCCACCTGTCAGGTCAGAGTCAGACTCAAATCTAGCTACCTGGATTCCAGAGAAAAAGCAGAGCTCCCAGTTCCCACCCAGCCCTGCTTAGCTTCCTCTCTTGCTCAGTCTGTCTGCCCACGGCTTCCTGAGGCACCCGCAGCTTGCTGCCACCCCAGGCGGCACAGTATCTCTTCCAGGCAGCAAATAGTGTGTGTTATATTTATCAGAAAAAAAATCACCCTATTGTTATAGTCTAACACTGATTCTCAATAATGATTAGCTTAGGTTCCAGAAACCTCAAATTCCGGAATAATCCTACACACAGCAATCAAATAAATCTGACAAGAGTCAATTATTGACTTAGTGACTCCCATGTTCTCTCACAATTTATGGAATATTATTTTATGACCGAAAATTGTAAATTATTTTAAACACACACACACACACACACACACACACACACACACACACACAC
>JABTXL010001700.1:4954307-5078117 GCA_025134845.1 Neodon shergylaensis | reverse complement strand
ACACACACACACACACACACACACACACACACACACACACACACCTTGTTACATAGTTAAGGCTGGCCTGGAAATCCTAACCTTCCTATCTCAGCCTTTCGATGTACTTACAACACCATAGTAAATGGTCAAATCGGGAAGAACATGTTGTAAGGCATCTGTCATGCAAACTAGTGTGCAGAGGAAATGAGGAAACAGTTAGCTATGGGGCAGTACCTCAGCAGGTAAAGCACTTGCACATGCCTGAGACCCAGTGTGCAATATCTAAGAAGCCAGGGAGGTCTGGGTCCTGCCTGCTAACACATCACTCTGGAAGCAGGGGTCATGCTCAAAACGCCTATTTGGAATAGGCTGAACTGCTGAGCTCTGGATTCAGTGGAAGACCATGTCTCGATAGATAAAACTGGGCAGCAACGAATGAAAATATTTAATATCAGCTTCAGGCCTCCACATGCATATCCACCCACCAACATACATGTGGGGACACATACACACACACACACACACAAACACACACACACACACACACACACACACACACACACACACACACCTGACCTATGCAAACACATGGCCAAAAAATGAAAAAGAAAGAAAATAAGCAGAGAAAAGAAACATGGTCAGTCAAATAAAAAATACAGAAAAGTAAATGATCTTAAAGTCATGATTCTGAGAAAATCAAAATCAGCTTTGATTCTACCTTCAAAGTAGATTGGCATTGTTAAACACAGAAATTTAAAGAGTTGTGTACTAAGATCAGGAAATTTTGTATTACTAATGACAAAATAAGACTCAGTAATTTCTCCTTTGCATCTTCAAAATGCCACTTTAGCTCCCTGTACAGCCAACACCAAGTAAACAATCCATTGCAGGGGTCTGCAGCAACAAGGAACAGATGAGATTTGGCCTCACCAGGAGCCAACGGGGAAGGACTGTCATTCTGACAGGAAAATTATGGCTGAGGAATGTCAGAATGCTGAACATTGTCGTAAAAGAAAAAGAAAATGAAAACAAACTATTTTATCTCACATGCTTCTTTACGGTGGTGGCCTAAACTTAAAATGATGTCACATAGTTGATGCTTCCTACAGTGTTTCCAGGACAGAGATGAGGTGGCTTCCAAACAGTATTTATTAAGCAGTGTGTGTGTGTGTGTGTGAGTGTGTGTGTGTGTGTCTCTGTGTGTGTAATTTCACCCATACAGTCCATGTTGGAGGTCCGAGGACACATTTGGAAATCACTCTTTCTTCCCACCATGTGGCGTCTGTGTCTGACTGATGCTCTTCAGGTCTGGTAATATGTTTCTTTACTTGTTGAACCACCTCACCAACTCTGGGTTTTCAAATTCTACATCCAAGAAGTATTTACTATTAATATTGAATACAGTAATATTTTTACATTCATCCTTAAAACACTTAATTCTGTAGATGCTTAAGGTCAAGAAACAAGTCATAGGTCTATTCTAAAACTTTAAATAAATACACAGAGTGAGCATTAGCAACTAAGATTAATTTTCATCATTTGAGTAGAATTTTGTAAAATTTTTAAAACATGTAGGCATAATAATAACAAGTGAATGCTACAGTATCTTTTGGCTTTGAATTGTTAACGTTACACTCTTTTACATCATACAATTGGATTCTTATGAAGGTCACATTAAGGAAGGACATATTCTACTATTATGTACTAGTGTATATTTCTCATAAAACCATGAATAAATTACTGTTGTTTTAATGTAACTTAGCTACAACTTTTCTCTTCAATAAAATTGTTCCTGTACCAGGTGGTGAAATTTAGGTAATTCTAATTTTTTCTGCTCCTGTTTTTTAAAGAAGCTACCAATGATCATGGGATCAATTTTTAATGATCATTAAATTACATGAGCATAGAAATTTAAAAATATCATGCTGAGAATATTATATAACACGTAATGGTCATTACAAAGAAGTACTTTTCATGAGGCTGTTGAGGTAGCTGAGTAGACAAGACTACATGCTGTGAAAGCTGAGGAAATGAGTTCACATCCCAGAAGTTGTAGAACATGTCAGGCATTACTGGAATGGAAGTGTAACCCCATTGTTCTGCAAATAAGAGTATCCCTGTGACAGGTTTTCTTGCCATTTTTGTCCAGGTTCAGTGAGAGACCCTGGCTTTGGTGAAAGAGTTGGAGAATGATAAGCCAGAACTTGACATCCTTTTCTAGATCTGCACACACATATGCACCAGCATCATGCATGCATGCATGCAGACACACACACATAGTAAAAACTATATATTATCATTCATCAAGAAAGAAATATTTATAGTATAATGATAATGTGATCATGAGGTGTATAGGGAACATATATCAAATCAAAGTATACTTTGTATAGTTTCATAGAGAAAATTATTAGCTAATAAACCTGGCATTGTAAAGTCTGTATGGGTGTCTGTTAAGACTTAAGTAGAAAAATGTGGAGCTCAATAGAAATCAATAAAAAAAGACTTAAGTAGAGAACAATTTAAATATAAAAATTACCAAAACATAAACCTCTAAGTTCAAAACAGATTTGTGGATGGCACAACAGCACATATGTCATCAGGAAATAATACTTTGGGTTATTAACTGGTGTTGGTGCTCACGTAGGAGGTGGGAGGATTTGGGTCTGGTCGATGCAGTGTACAGAATACTGAAAGCAAGAAGGTAAGCAGGATTGAAATTAGAAGAAGTACAAGTCCTATCTACCATATTCAATGCCTTGGATTTGTTTTGTTAGTGTTCACAGCTACTGGCCAAGAGAGCAAAATAACTATCATTTAATAAGACTCAAAATTTTTGCTATGACTGACTATTTTTATTTTTCCCCTCATAGACTTAGAAGAATTAAAGGAATGACAGAATCATTGTCTACGTCTCTTTTTTTCTTGCTTTCTACTTGTCTCTTCTCTTTCTATGTATGTGAAGACAAACCTGTTTTGTGCAGATTTGTGAATGAGTTCTATAAAAGTCTAAATCTACAACTTTTGGATAAATCTTTTATCTGCCCCGTCATAGCAGTAGGCTGGCTGGAAGTGTTATGGCAGTGGACTAGCTGAAGAATGGTTGCAGAAGGTTGGTTACAAGACTTGAGCAGGATGATACTAACTGATTGATCCAACAGGGATGCGGGGATTACAGAGCTGTGCTGTGCTGGCCGGACTAATGAAGGACTGGCTGTACTAGCAACTGACCTAATCATAACAGGACCAAATAATTCAATACGCATCTCATCTATATTGATCATCTGCTCAAACAATCTAACATTTTTTTCTAGGTCTGAGGAAAAACTACAGACATTTATTTTCATGACTCAGAACAGAGGGATACAGCTAAGTTTCTGCTGTCGCTAATGTGGACACCTGAGTCCAGAATGCATCAGAGAATGTAAGGAGGGAAGGTTTGAGATTCATAGACCCAAAGAAAATATTCAAGGCCGGGGAATGAGGTGTACTAACAAGTTTGTGAAAATAGAAAAGAGTTCATTTCGAGACTGCATTCTGTGGCTACTGGCCTTTGAAAATTAAGAAGAGAAAGAAAAGTTATGGCCTGAGAAGTAGAGGGTAAGAGGGAGGGCAGGACAGGACTGTGTAGGGAAGTCAAGTGTGGGAAGAATTCTGTGCTCTTCATCAGATGCTGTTCAGAGATAACATACGAGGAAAGTATGGATCAGGGTTTACCCATATAGACATTATCCTCAGCAAGAACAGTTTGAGTTGGGGATGACACATGGAGGTCCAGTCAGATCGGGTTTAAGAGACATTAAGAGAAGGAAATACTGGAGACAGCAGTGCAGATGATCTTGTCAAGAGATTTGGACATAATTGGGTTCATAGAAATGACTTCAGAGAAGGGAACTCATCATCCCATTAAAGGAAATCGGTATAGATTCTCTCATACTCCTTTCTGCTCAGTTCAGTTCTTTGCAGTGGTATTCAGGGCACACTTATAACTAACTGTCTAAAGGTCCCCAGAAATAAACAGAAATTTGAGAGGCAAAGTTTTCATTTAAATGGTTGAAATGTGAGTCATAGACATTTTCAAAGTAGCATTGAGAAACTAGTTGTTCGAAGCCAAGTATTTTTGGTAGGCTTCCATTAAAATACATGCATAAAGATGCAGTAACTGCACATTAATGAAGCTGTTTCTGAGTTGAAGACACAGCTCCCTTGGCAAAGGGTTTACCTCATGAGTATGAAGCCCTCAGTTTAAACCCCTGCACTGTGTCAACCAAACATGGTGGCACATTCCTGTAATCCTAGCACTTGGGAGGTGGAGACGGGAGGGTCAGATCAAGATCACCTGCAGCTACAGAGTATGAGACCAGTATGTTGGGATATCTGACTAACTACACACACACACACATACACACTGCCAGCACCACCACCACCACCAAACAGCTGAGAAAAAAGGAGGCCTTGGATTTGTAAAAGTGCAACGGGGTGCTTGTTTGGTGGCAGCAAAGAGGAGGGGGAAATGATGAAACCATAGTATAATCTCAAGATACAAAAGCAAAAAAAGCGCTCTTTGGCCCTGCCACAGGAGCCTAGGAGGACAAATAACACACTTTGCAATTTCAATTGGAAACACTTGTTTCAATTGGAAACAAGAGGTTGATTCGTAAGCGTTAGGTGATTCTGATGATGATAAATTAGAGATCAATCTCTACCTACCTCATTGCTAACTACAAGACACTGCGTACGTGCTAACATGATTTGAGAGTTGCTTTTAATGCTTTTAGAGTGAAGGGAACTGTAACCTGGAGGGATAGGGTACTTCATTTTAACATAGAATGACCTGCATAAGGCATAATTCTAGGAGAGAGATAAAATGGGCATAGCAGGTAGACAGATCATGAAGGAAGTAAAATGAACTTAGAAATCCTTTCCTGCCTGGTAAGTTATATCTCAGAATGACTTGGGATGCATTCAGAAACAATGCTCTTTTTTTAAGTATTAATAAGAAAAGTGCTTATCTAAAAAACATTGTGCATGCTGGAGAGGAAAGTAAGAGCAAATTTGTATGTACAATTAGGCTGGAGATTGGAAATCCCTGAGGACAATGTAACTCTAGAGTATCTTTAGTCTCAAAAGAGGAACAATAAAAACTAATTTCTTACAATACCAAACGAGCCAACTTTCAATGTTGTCCACGAATGAACTGAATGAACTTATTCCATCACAGTTTCAAAACTCTGAAGGAGGTGAAGCTTTACTTCCTCCATTTTAATGAGGGAACAATGGTCACCATGTATGTTTTCTAAGATCATAACACTAGGAAACTGTAAAAGCGGCATTGAGGCAGTTAGAAATGATAATAAATCTAGCCCTGTGCCATAAAACAAAACCGTAAGTCCTAACAGAAAGAGACGGCTGCCAGGGGATGGTGTGACTTATGTACCAATTGGTAAGAGTGATCTAGGACACTATGTCTTAAATTTAATTTTGTTAAACTCAAAGCGATTCATCTTAACAAAGCAAAATGCAATGTCAGTTAAAGTGACCGAGTTCTGTCTCCTTCTGTGGAGGGCTGACTATGTCTGTTCACATAGTCAACAGTGTTCTGTAGGTTTCCCAAGTAGGCAAAGTAAGGCACGAACTTTAAAGACACCATCACCACCATTTTCCACATTGCTTCCCAGATCAATCACTGCAAATGCTTGCTTGCCTTTGTCTTGACTTAATTTTTTAATCTTCAAATTGGAGGATGTTAACTATTACAAAAGGTGAATATGAATAACAACAAAAGCATTAATAACTTGATAGCTAAATATATGCAATGCCAGTCATACTAAAGCAATTACTTTGGTATAGAATTGCAAGTATTGTGGAACCCTGCCCTTAATTCAGTCATAGAAATAAAAATAAATTGTGTAAGGTATAATAAGTACAAAGGACAGAGCAATAGAAACATTAAATCATAATATCAGAAGTCAATTCAGAAGAGGAATAAAAAGATAAAACAAACATAAATAAATCTATATTATATATATATAATGAATCAATCAGATTTAAAAAATTAAGTGAGCTCACAATTTATAGAAAACCAGGTCTCAGTTTGATCAACCCCATTTTTGTTTCAAATTTTCTCCAAGCTACTTATTCTGAACTGATGGATAGATTTTAATATTTTACTTTCAAACACACAAGGATCCATGAAATCACGGAGTACTGTCTTTTTAAAAATTGTATTCCCAAGATACAGATAGCACATAAATAGCATATATGAATGAAATATATAATAGGAGCAATGTATATATGCATGTCTACATATGTGTGTACCTGTAACTGTATATATTTTGAGACAGGGATTTGGGGTCTGGGCATGTAGATTAGGCTTGTCCACAGCTCATTAAGTGACAGAGACAGACTTTGGGCTAACAGTTCTGTCTAAGCCTCCTGAGCACAGGGATTACTCGCAAGTTCCATGCCTCAGTTCTTTACCTACCCATTCATTGGTTCCCTATCTCATTTTCACTTGAAAACAAATGGCCAGGATAATAACTGCCTTGGAAAAATATCTTAAGAAGGATCTCTATAGAAAAATAAAACAAGATTTTATAATGTGAATTCCTTCTCTCAGTATACACAGTATGTATACATTTTTATCTTGAGTGATTAGCCTCAGGTGGTAGAAGTCATCTTTTTGTTTCTACTTTGCTTGGGCTTTGGAATTCTCCTCTTATCACCATTGCGTAGTATTTCTAAACAAATAAACTCTCTACTACAAAATTATTAGATTAGTGTACATTATCTGTGGGGACATAGAAAGAAGTAAATACTAATAAGTCAATGCCACAATGTGAGTATAAATACTATTTCACAGAGGCTGTTTGGTACTTTCCTGAGTGATAGATGAGATGTCATGCTTATTTGGGCGCCAGCACTGTGAGCAATGCTTGGGGGAAAACATGTTCAAAATTCTAATCGGTCTTGGTTATCTGGAAACGGATCATAAATAAATGTAATGGTGTTAAACTACAAAGTCATTGTAATGCATCTTAAGTGTGTGTGGCAGGGGAAAGCAGAGAGGACATACAATTCAGCAAAAGCAGGAGGCTGCTTGAGTTACGCTGTGATATTTAATGGGCATTCTTCTAGACACGGTGGCAATCATGTGAGCAGGGTTTGGCACTGACTCTTAAGTGCTTCTTTTCCACTGCATAATGGAAGAAATAAGAAAGGAAGTTGCAAGATGCAGATTAAAATTCCCTTAAATGCTGAATAGAGGCATATCAAAACAGCAAAACATGAATTAAGAATTCATGAGTGTTAGAGGTGACCTTCCCCATTAGCATCCATAGTGCTAGCATGCTTGCCTCCTTTTTCAAAGTACCAAAGCAATTCCATCAACTAATCTAAAAGGATGAAGTGCCCTGTCCAGTTGTATTTCTGGTAGCAGTGGTTGGTCTATGAAGGCTTATGAGTTATGCCTTTCCAATATCCATTATGATTTATAGTAGGATTTCCTAATCTGAACAGAAATATTAAGTCTTGTTTGATATGGTATCCAGTATGTATGATCTCCAGTTTTAGTTCATGCTTGCTTGTTCCAAACACACTAATTAAAACTTCATATCAGTGAATTGTTTGGATGTAGCACCAAAGCCAGGTTCCTTTCCTGCCCTGTCTGTACTTTGTGTTTGATCTACTGAAAAACGGTGTACCCCTCAAGATCTCAAGAGAGAGACTTTAAATATTCACATCATACCACTGAAGCCATGTCTGTCAATGAAACCTCTGATATACTACTGTAAAGGAGACCATGCAGGAAGATTGGCTACTGTGCTGTTCTATCAGAATGTAGACCTTATGTGGTTGAAGGACACATAGGTATAAGTTGACTGGATAGAGAAATACCCATGTTTTCTTTCTAAATGGGAAAAGGGGGAAGGAAAGTATAAACCATCATACTTATAGCAATTTTTCCTACAGGTAGAATAACCCATTTTCTATAATAGAAACATGAAATTTTTTATTCCTCATGTACTCAGAACTGTTGGTCAGTTCTACCACCCATTAGTAGGGTTGAGAATAATCACCGCCCTTGAGGATGGAAACACTATAATGGTCCAGATTTTGTGACATTTTCTGATGCTGCAAGGGACCAGAAATTTTAGGTTTACTTGAAACTTGAGGGCTTCATTTCTATCACTGGGTTAATGAATGAGAGTAAGGAGGTGAATGGTACTGGGATGGTCCCTGATGTGCTAGAAAATCCCCACTTGTGTCTAAATAGATTTCATCTAAAGCAAAAACAAGCCTTTCTTGTAAGATAAAATTTGAAACACCTACCTGGAGTCTCAAGTGGCATTAACAGAAAAATGAAGCAGCTCAAAATTGTTAGCAAAGAGTATACTGTAGAAATCCTAAAGTCAACTGTGACTGAATACAAGTGGAGGTGTACATACTTAAGATACTTGCAATACTTCAAATTCCCTAGTTAACCCTAATCAAGACATTTACAAATCTCTGATCTCAATGTCGCTAGCAGATCTGTTGTTCCTGTGAAGGAAAAGTCTTTGTCTCAACACACTTCTGAGAGGAACTACTCACCCTGCTTTCTCATTCTAGGTTTTAACCTTATAAATCGGGTGGTGCATTTCATGACTGCAGTATAATTTTAACAAGTGCATTTTCCTTAACTCCCTGTGTTTAGACAGTTAATAGTCACTAGGGAGATCTTGGGAGACGAAGCATAATGCTGACAGTAGGACTGTGTTTACATAGAGAATGCCTGCTGTCTTAAGGTCAGAGGCTGTAGCGCTGTAGTTACCAAGAGAAATTAGTCAGGAAAACACAGAATGGCCCAGCAGGGATTTATTATGATGAACCACTTCCATTTTTTTTTTTTGTTTATTTGAAATGAGCTGGATTGTGAAAGTGTTGAAAATTCCTCCTGTCACATAGCTGGGAGGGAGCACCCACGCCTCAGCACTTCATACTGAAAATGATTTCTTGGAAGACGGGATTGCTGTCCAGTACAAAGAAATAAAGCAAAGATTTCAGCACACAGGGAATTCCAGATGCGTAAACAGTGATGTGACCACACCTTGAATACTCAGTGTGGTATTCAGAAAGTCAACATGAAAGTGTTCAGAATGAAAAGAAAAAGTGTGTATAGCTCCCAAGGATGGTCCTCTGCTTGAGGTGAGTCTAAAATGTCTGATTTTTTTTGTGTTCATTTTTTTTTATTATTGAGAAAAAGAAAAAAAAATTCCGCCTCCTCCCAGCCTCCCATTTCCCTCCCCCTCGTCCCACCCTTCTTCCCCTCCCCCCACTCCTCTCCCCCTCCCTCTCCAGTCCAAAGAGCAGTCAGGGTTCCCTGCCCTGTGGAAAGTCCAAGGCCCTCCCCCCTCTGTCCATGTCTAGGAAGGTGAACATCCAAGGTGGCTAGGCTCCCACAAAGCCAGAACTTGAAGTAGGATCAAAACCCCAGGCCATTGTCCTTGGCTTCTCATCAGCCCCCATTGTTCGCCATGTTCAGAGAGTCTGGTTTTGTCTGATTTTGTTACTATATGAATTCCACTTCATTTGCAGCTTTTGTGAGTGATATTTTAAAGCAGAATTTTCTTTGGTCTCTGCCTTCTGCCACTCAAAGTCCCAAGAATTTGAAGCCTGTTACAGAATTCCCACAAAGATCTTTGGTGTGTATTATATATAAAGGTATTATAGAGTTGCAAGATCATCTCTGTGATGACTATGTAGTCTGCTTTCTAGTTAGCTTCTTCACTTAAGATTCATATACACTGTACACAATACCAACATATTCTTTTCCACTGTGTATAGTATTCAGCATACTATATTCATATATCATGATTTATTGATGTAGTCTTTCATGTCTCACTTAATGAATGTTACGGTGAATCATCTGTCATTATAAGCATTTATATATCAATTTCCTCTGCTAAGCTATTCATCATTTAAACATTTCTTCTCTTTCATATTCTTAGCCTTGCTTCAAATTGAGAGAGTTATATAAACATGCCCACAAGTGTTCCTGATTTAATAGAATTGTCTTTATGGAATTTACACTCTTTCAAATTAAAAAAAATGTCCTTAATAACAATTTCTTTATTCTGACAAATGATGCCTTCTAGATGAGGGACAAGGGAATAAATTATTGATTGTGTGTGGTGCTTTTTGTTAAAACACCAAAGCAACAAAATTGTTGCATCTGATATAAAGTTTTATTAGACTTTCAAAATTCTTCTACATTCCTTAATGTTGAGAAATACATTTTTTTGTAGAACAGCAACTGTAACTGTGATGTGAAGTGAAACGAAGATATCAAATATTTGAGCAAATATTCTAAACTTAAGTATATTATTGAGATGGTGATGAAAGGAAGAAAAGAAAAGGAATTCCAAAATCAAAACTTTAAATCACAGCAGGCAGAAGCCAAAAAGAGTCCTTAGTATGTGATTTTCTCCCACAAGAGCTGAATATCAAGTGGAATTATTCAAGTGACCAAATTCGGAAATGTAGAATTGACTTTGGGAAGGAGATTGCTACAGGAAGAGAAAGGTTTTGGTACCAAACTCTCTTTCCTCTTCCTGTTTCTGTGAGCACTTTTGGGCACACACATGTGTGCACACATGTATATATGCATACACCACACACACACACACACACACACACACATAACACTCGTTTTTTCCCCTTAAATCCTTAATTTAAGATGGTTTTCTTTGGTCCATGTCTTTATAAAATTTCCTACTGGTGAGTGAACTAAAACGGACGGTGTCTAGGTAATTAACCCAATCACGTCCATGATTTGTTTATGCAAGATTGTGACCAGAAGATTGATGGATTACTAGAAATCCCACCACCCTATTGCTGGGTTTTTTTGATGCTGGAGAGGTTCCCTTGACAAGGAACATCCCTCTATTCCATAAAACCCACCAAGTTAGCAGCCCTAATGTAGTAGCCCTGTCTGAACTCAGTGTCATTGATGAAGGCAGAACTTAGCCGAGATGTCATGAATCAAGTGAGCCGAGGCTAGTTGCCACCTGTTATCATCACCAGTCAGACACACCGCAGTGATAGTCACACAGGGAGGAGAAAAGAAAAGAGTGTTATCCCAAGACAATCTCATTTCATAGAGGAAATTAAAACTTCTAGTTCAAAAGTTTTAAAAGAGGAGGTTGATAATACTACTACTGCTGCTGCTGCCTCTGCTGTTGCTGTTGCTACTACTGCTAATCTCACTTTTTGTGTCTCTCCACACCCCCACACACAGAAAAACACATGGCCTGTTCCTAACTCCACCCACACCTCTTTACTCTGTGTGAGACACATTTCATATTTACTCTTGAGAAGGATACACTTGCAAGGGTTGTTTAATAAACTTACTATACTTTTTAATGTTAAAAGAAAGTGAAAGTTGAATCCCAAATTAATGAGGTGAAACACTCTTCCATTTTTATGACCATACTATTTTGTCCATTTATGTAAAAGGTAAGATGTGTTGTTAAATGCAGTGCACCTGGTAGCTAATTAGTCATCTCCACACATCAGGCACGGTTTGTGGCACTAGGAATTTTGGGAAATCAAAAAGTCTTGTTAAAGTGACATTAGTCTCTGCAGGAATGCATACTTAGCCCGTCACATCCATTCAGTCATTACTACTGGTAAATTACCTGCGCATCTCTCAAAGAGAGCAAAGCTGGAAATCAGGGAAGAGCATTTCCCTGCAGTTCACATGCCTTTTTTCCTGGAGAACTACAGAGAAACATAAAGAGCCTGGAAAATAGCTTGGATGATAGATCCAAAAGAAATGGCAGAATTAAATATCCAACTAACTCTACACATTACAGTATCTTTAAATTGAACCTTTGTTTAAATTTTACTCCAGTTGTGTCTTCCATGATTCTAAAATGTCTGAAGCTTAGATAAGAAAGCAACAACAAAGCCTCGAATGTTCCTGTAGAAAAGCTGATGTGCATGGATATCCTCAATAAATGTTTGATATTTCAAAGCTTTTTCACCTTGTAAATATCAGCACAACCTATGGGGTTTTTATTCATTTTATTCAAGCAGCAATGCTTTTATCTTTATTGGAATCCGATCATCATTCGTTTTCCTGTATCAACTAAAATTTTAGAACACGGGAATGCTCAGCATGATTATGACCATACATAGTGAAACAGACAAAATTTAAAAAAGAAAAATGATAGCAGCATTATGGTAGGAGCACATCTAAAATAACTGACAAGATAATGATATGAGAAAAGCTTTCAAGTAACTGCTGTAAAAGATGGCGTGCATAGGTGGACTTGGTGTGAAGAGGTACAGAAATGCTCCCGTCTATCATGCTTTATGGAAAGCAAATTGCACCATCATCATCATCATCATCAGTGAGCCAGTGGATGACAAGGTTTGACAGTGCACTGTCTGGATTCACTACAACTTGAAAGTGCAGATCTGACAACTCATACCTTGAGGGAAGTTACTTAACCTTCCACTTTCTCTAGGGATAATGGACTAACCCAATGTAAAACTAAATTTATTTGATGTTTCACTTCATAAGTGATACAAGATGATTCAGCAGTAGAGGCTTATAAAAAAAATGGATTCTTTGCAAAGCCAACTCCTGCTTAAATTCTTAAATGGGAAGACAGAGTATGTAAATAAATAAATCAGGTTAGAGAATATTATAAAAATAATAACAGACATAGAAATGACACAGGAGCTGTCTTAGGGTTTTCATTGCTATAATGAAACATCACGACAGAAAGGAGCTTGAGGAGGCTTTACTTCATTTACATCTCTATATCACACTCAAACTTACCTCATGGCCAACCATCATGATGGAAAAGAAAGGCTCTCCAGAGCAGTAATAAGAATAAAGTTGCTTCTAGGGAAAAGAATTGGATATGTGCTGAAGATATTCTCCAAATCGGTATGGCAAGTCGGGAAGAAGTGTGCCTCACAGAATGATGAAAGACCTATGGCTTTGATTTTATTCCTGTCTCTCTTTTTTTACCCGAGTTGTCCTAAAAGCAATACAAGCTGCCTTTTAAGTCCAGAGTTTCAGATTTAAAAAGAATCGCTTTGCATATAGTGAACATTGTACCTATTGGTAGAAAGTGCTATAAATTGCCTCTGGATTCTGAACTTTTCTACTGATTAAATACATTTATTCCCTTTTCCTTTTTGAGGAGGCAATTAATACATTTAGCAGAAAAGAAAAGACACAACACTAGTTTACTGAGTTATATGGATCTTCTACTTCCATCTTTATTAATATTATATTCTTTAGTATTTCCATAAGAAACAGTCAGGAAAGTTTTTAATATTTGATATGGCTCAAAATTCCCAGTGACAGAACAAATTTTCCTCAGATGTAGTTTTACTCGTGAGCTCCAACTCTATACTTGGAAATTATCAATAATACTTGCTTCCATGACTAGGAAGCCTGTGATTATTCATTTTCCAGCCTATATCTGGGGCATATCCAATTCTTAAAATCCCTCATCCTGTCATTTATTCCTGTTGGAAGAAAAATAAGTTTCATAGAAATATTGCCTCCTGAAGGTTACAGCTCTATCAGAAATGTATTAAATGACAGGGTAGCCCATAAAGTTTAACGTATAGCAGAAATAATTTGCATGTGTCTCTATTTCAGCATGGAAAAATACTAAAAAGACATTATCAAAGGCCAAATTTAAGGAGTTTAGAATCATGGATGCATCAATGATATCTTTAAGTAGAATTGACTTATTTATTTATTATTCTTTTGATTATTACTAAAGTTTAGAGTCTAAACTGAATGATTTTATATGATCTCAGAATCTTAAAATATACAGGCCAGAGAGACCATGAAGAGAGAGAGAGAGTAACTCGACCGCCTTCAAAATATGGTCTTTTGTACACTGGTAATGGTCATAAATGACCAAAACTTCAATGCCATCGATTGCCCTGCAGTCCTCTGAGTCTAGAGGTATCCTTAACTCTAGGCACAATTGTCAATTGAATGGCTAGCTTGTCATTGCTTCTTTTAGGGTGGTTATCCCTATTTGGAACAATTTTTAATTAAAATGCTCATTATAAAATTGTCTCTGGTTTTAGCTCAGGTGAACAGTCATATTGTGTCAGGCATGGAGGACTTCCATGCATTTTTGGACAAATAGAAAGGTCAATTCATAAAACTGAGCTGAAAGCCATCTGGCTATCTGAGTGAACTCTGAGGGTTCATGACATTTGTGCAGCTGATCAGGTCAGTGACCTTAGGAACTGTGATTTGGTTCAGCACCGAAACTGAGTAGTGTTGCTTCATGTCATGCTGGGAAAGCGTTAGTTAACTGCTATGTGAGACAAACTGAAGAAGGGTCCTTCCATCTCTGTTAATGAGATTATTATGCTCAATAGAATTGCAGCCTTAGGGCTATTAACCAAATGAATTTTGTGGTCTAGAGACAATGATTGCTTCAATTTTTTGAGTCTCTTGCTTTTTTTCTCTTTTTCCTTTTTCTTTTCTTTTTTTCCTGATTGAGCACTAATGTCACTTTGTTCCCAACTATCATTTTAATAGTGTTTTTTTTTTTAATATGGTAAAAGCTTGAAGGTAGGGACGATGAGTTTTTTGAAATGAAAAGAATGAAGATTCTCTTAGAAAGTGCATCCTGTCTGTGAAAATGTCAGCTAGTCTTTACACTGGGAACCTGAACCTGTGAAACTGGTATAAATGAATGACAGCACCTTACTTCCTGGTGTTGCTACTGGTTGTGTCTTTCACTTGCATGTTCGCTTTTTAAAATGGTGACAACCTCAGCTTTTGACTGTTAATTTGATGGGCAAAATGATCACTAATTGGTAGGGGGGAAATCAACTCAGAATCAGTCACATAACTTGAATTATGTTCTCTTACTTTTATGACAGAATTTATCTTCTTTGGATGAATTCCTAGAGATCCACATCAAAATTATATCAACAGACAAATGCTTTATGTATTTTTGATCATACTTTATCATTTACATGTTTGCCTTTAAAAACGTTCCTCAGTGAGTCATTTGGGGATAAAGGTTAAAATCTGCCACTGATATACCAAGTTTATAATATTTTGTGCAGAGAGGTCCATTTGTGCGCACCCCTGTTTACTGATCTCCTCCTCTGCTCATCAGCACTCTCCTTGGAAAGGTCCCGCCCTACTGTTTTACTTACCCACCCATTCTCTCCAACATAAGATATGTTAGTATTTCCACTACTCATGGTCTGTTGTTGAGAACTCCTTGGATTTTTTTTATTTATATAAATGTTTATTTATTTTTTTATTCTTAAACTAGCTTTCTCTTTTCTTTCCTTGAAGTAGCAAAACTTACAGTCTAACCACAGCTCAATAATGGATAATGGATATTTTATCTCATCACACAGAAGGTGTCTTTTACAAATTTTGTACTATATTTGTGTGAATGGTTAACAATCAACTCTTTTTATCTTAGTGTAAGATCTTCGACTAACTTTTCCTTTGAGATTTGGTGCAAGCATTATGTTTTTTGTATTTTAATTATTTCTTTAGAATTTCATAAAAGAAAAAATTTCATAAATGAATGCAATGCATTTTTATCATATTTAAAATGCTACTTCTGCCTCCAGCTTTTTCCATGTCTTCTTCTCTTACTACTCTGCAATTTATATCCTTCTGCTGTTGATGGTACCTACCTAATCTCTGATCATTAGGCCAGTGCATGGGTAACCTGTGGTGAGGGGTCATCCCTTAAGAAACAATTTTTTTTCTCCAAGCAGCAGTTGACTACTTTTAGATTTTGACTAGAGATGGCTTCTGTGAGCTGTTCCCCCTCCAAGCTGGAATGTTGACTGATGTGTCTTGTGAAATCAACGTGTTGAGATTTTATGAGTACACCACATACTGATAACATTTTTTTTTCAGCAAGCCATCCTGGTCCAATTTTTCTGCCTTCTTTTCCAAAATGTTACCTGACACTTAGGTATAGTGGTTATGTTTTAGACACATTCCATTTGTGTATGAGAATACCACTATCACTCATTCTCTGCAATTTGACCATTTGTGGTTTTCTGTATAAATGAGAAGAAGTGTAGGACATCCAATGTAGAAAAGAAATCCAAATACTATTTATAGGTGACAATATATAAATATCATATATCATATATCATATTATAAAAGAACTATATATATATATGGATTTTCGAGACAGGGTTTCCCCGTAGTTTTCTTTTTTTCTTTTTTCTTTTTGGTTCCTGTCCTGGAACTAGCTCTTGTAGAACAGGCAGGCCTCAAACTCACAGAGATCCACCTGCCTCTGCCTCCCGAGTGCTGGGATTAAAGGCATGTGCCACCACCGCCCGGCCTTATATATATTATAAGAACTACAAAGTGGTCAAATTCACCCATAGGTTACAATAGGAAGCATAAATGTGAACACAGTTATCAACAACCGCTATTTGAAAATTTTCTTAAGACCACTCATTGGAGAAAGCCCAAACTGAAGAAAAAGTTCTGGAAAAACTGGATGTCCACTGTGGTAGTTTGAATGTAATTGGCACTCATAATCTCATAAGGAGTGGCACTAGTAGCAGTTATGGCCTTGTTGGAGGTATTATATCACTGTGGGTGCGGGCTTTGAGGTTCCCTATGCTCAGGATACTGCCCAGTGTCTCAGTCAACTTCCTGTTATCTACAAGATATAGAACTCTCAGCTACTCCTCCAGCATCACATCTGCCTGCATACTGCCATGCTCCCTACCATGATGATAATGGACTGAACCTCTGAAAATGTAAGCCCCCACTCCATTAAATGCTCTCCTTATAAGAGTTGCTGTGGTCGTGGTTTCTCTTCATAGCAATAGAAACTGCAACTAAGACCAAAGGAAGTGGGGTATTGCTGTGATAGGCCAGACCATGTTTTTGTTTGGAGGAATCCTGACTTCACTACATGTGTTAGGAAAACAGTTGAATGCTTTAAACACTGGTTAATGGGCCATGCTAGCATGAACATGGAAGACAGTGATGCCGAATTTGATTTGATGAACTGCGAGGGAGGTTAACACAAGAGGTTTCAGAAGAAAAGAATTTTAATGGTGCCTAGAGATCATTTTTGTGATACTTTGGTGAAGAAAGTGTCTGCCTTTTGCCCATGTCTGAAGAGTCTGCCTGAGGCTACAGTGAAGAATTTTGATTCATTCTGTTGGCAGAGGAATTCTCCAAATAATATAGTATAGACTCTGCCATGTGGTGACTAGTGTTCATGCTTAAAAGGATTTCTAATGAAAATGAGCAATCTGAGCAGGGTAAATTACAGAATGTAAATTTTTGAGGAGAAAGAGAATACCAGAAAGTACAACAAAGCTAAATCCTGTGTTCGAGGAGATAAATGGATTAAGAAATGGAATAAAAAGAATGCAGACCTCAGGGTAAGATCCCATCCAGTTAAGTTTCCAACTTGTGAAAAGAAACTGAAGAAAAGCTAAGAGCTGGTTATGGTGGGGCCCACCTTTAATCCCAGCACTAGGAAGCCAGATGCTGACAGATCTCTGAGTGTGAGGCCGGGCTTGTCTAGCCATCTACTAAATGACAGCTAGGCTTAGGCAGTGAAGGACAGAAAGCTGGTGAATATGCAATTGAATGAAAGGGGCCATGCTACAGCCCCAGTAAGCAGCAGAACTTGGCTACTTTGGCCACATGGTTCTGGCTTTAGAGCTAAGGATAGAAGATATGGATTTATGCAATTTGCCTCTGTGCCTAAAGAAAGCTGCTGAGTCCAGGCATATATCAGGCGTATCTCTCCATGCAGGCCTAGTGAAGCTATGAACTTGAAGCCTAGATTGTCTTGGAGACCCCAAGATGTTAGAGATGCCAATAGCCATGGGATACCTGCTGAGGAGAGCTGCTAACTGGGAGTGGAACCAGCCCAAGAGAAAGAACTTTGCTGTCGTCAAAATGCTAAATGGAGTTGGAGATCTGAAGGGTGTTTCAGCATCAGACATGGAGATACAAAGTTTGCCCAGCTGGTTTACAGTTTTGCTCTGGTACAGCATTTTTTCACTCTGCTCCCTTCCCTACATTTTGGATGGTAATGTATATACTGTGCCATTATATGTTGGAATAATGTGATCTGCTTTTTTTTATTTTAAGGGGATTACAGTGAAGAAATTGCTTGAATCTTAGAAAAGAGAATGTGAATTTTGGACTTTTAAACATGGTTGAAACTGAGATAGACTATGGAGTCTTATGAAGATGGACTAAATACATTCTGCATTATGATATTGTTACAAGCTTATGAAGGCTAGGGAATGAAATGTGGTACTTCAAATGTAATTGGATCCCATAATCACACAGGGAGTGGTACTATTAAAAGGTTTGGCTTTGTTGGAGGGCGGGCTCTGAAGTTGTCTATGCTCAGATTACCACCCAGTGCCTCAATCAATTTCTTGTTGACTGCAAGATATAGGACCCTTGGCCACTCCTCCAGCATCACATCTGCCTGCATACTGCCATGCTCCCTACCATGATGATATGGACTGAACCTCTGAAAATATGTGCCACCTCTTCATTAAATGTTCTATTTATAAGAGTTGCTGTGGTCATGGTGTCTCTTTACAGCAGTAGAAACCATATCTAAGACATCCACATAGAGAATTTAGCTATACCACAATTTGCCATTACTTTACAAAACTCAACCAAAAACGGATTGAATTCTGAATTGATTTGAAGCTACAAAGTATTTTGAAATAATTATGACAAGGTTTTTATTTTAGTTTTTGAGTTTTTTTACAAACACTGATATGGGTTTATCAGATCATCTTGGAGCATAATGGAGTCTGTCTTGTCCACTATGCTTAGCTTGAGACGCCAGGGTTCCATAATTACAATAGCTACCCAATAGAATTCTCAGACCACAAGGGTCAATTTTTGAAAAATATATTATAGGGATCTTCAAAGAGAGAAGAATACAGAACCCTTGTTTATCAGGGGTCCCAGAACACCACTGAAGCTCTTCCCCTTTGGAGTTAATGGAGGCTTTAGTAAGGAAACGAGCTTGTCAGACCAGTTTTCAAGGTCCTTTTTGACTTCAGCCTCCCAGTCAGTGTGGTTTTCAGGAAAGGGATAGTTTTTAGAAAAAAAAAGTAATAGAAAGAATGTTCCTTCCTGGCTTCCTCAGCTAATGGTGGTCGCAAAACAAAGGGATCTTTTGACTTAGACACTTTGACTTTTTGGCATCTGTGGCTATGGGATTCAAAAGGATGTGTCTTCTGCCTTTTAACGGAGAAAGAAACTGGGTCTTTTCACTCTACTCTGCCTAATCAATTTCCACCTCCTGTTCCTATTAACAAAATGAAAGGATAATGAAAAATGAAAACAAATTAGAAAAAAAATGGGACTGTGTTCAATTTAAGTGACAGTGAAGTCATGGTTATCGGAGGAGAATCTACAACCACGAGTTTATTAAATCGTCATAATCCCTATGAACAGTGATGTGGGAGGGTCTTCTGTCTATATGTTACTTTCATTGGTTAATAAAGAAACTGCCTTGGCCTTTTGATAGGACAGCAGCTTAGATAGGCGGAGTAGACAGAACAGAATGCTGGGAGAAAGAAGCAGAGTCAGGCAGAGGCCATGTTTCTCCTACCCAAGACAGATGGTGGGAGACTCATGCCGGTAAATGACGACCTCGTGGTGGCAAACAGATTATTAGATATGGGTTAGTCAAGATGTGAGAGTTAGCCAATAAGAGGCTAGAACTAATGGGCCAGGCAGTGTATAAATGAATACAGTTTCCACGTAATTATTTCGGGTATAAACTAGCTGGGGAGCCAGGATCCCAGCAGGAATGCAGCCTGCTACTCATTTTGCAATAGAACAGTCTATACATATTTATCCTTATGACTCCTCTTATCAAGGAAACTTTGTTTTCAACTGACAGAGATCACTGCAGAAAAGGACAACCACTCAAAATACAGCTGTGGAGCCCAGTCCCAGTGGATGCATTTCACAACATTCTCACACTTAAGGCTCAGGACATTACAGAAGAGGGGACGAAAGTACTGTAAGAGCCAGTTTGCTGTGAGATTGTGTCTTCTATTAGTGTCAGAAACTTATTTGAAGAGCATTTTTATGACTTTACACATTGCTCCCTGCAAATTCCCCATGATTCCGCACACAAGTTTCCCTCTTTCTTCCGAACAGCACTGGTATTGAAAATGGTGCCACATTAACGTTTATCTGTCCTCAATTTGGAATGCATATGAAATTAAGTGTATTCCCTTTCTTGTTCATTTGTTTCCCCCGTCCCCCTACCACTCGAGCTATATAAGATGGCCCTGGCTTCATTGCTTCAAGAAATGAGCTGTCTCTCTAAATCTAACTCCTGGAGGTTATTTCCATCTTACTCACAGCTGTCTGAACGCTGCTGGCTTCTGTTCCCTTTGTCCTCATGGCCAGGTGGCCAGCAACCCATGTGGAAAGAGGAGACTCACAAGAACAGATACAAAAGATCAAGCACATGAAAGAGTGCTCAGCATCACTGGTAAGAAAATTCAATTCAAGTAAAATCCCTAATGAGATATTACTTTATCCCAGTAACAATGTCAATTCTAAAACAACTAATGGCAATAAATTCTGATAAGGATATGACATTAGATAGCCCTCAAAAGTCTTGATAGGAGCCAGGTAGTGGTGGCACACACTTTTAATCCCAGCACTTAGGAGGCAGAGGCAGGCGAATCTCTGTGAGTGTGAGGCCAGCCTGGTCTACAAGAGCTAGTTTGAAGGACAAGCTCCGAAGCTACAAAGAAACTCTATATCAAAAAACTAAAATAAATAAATGGAAGGAAGGAAGGAAAGAAAGAAGGAAGAAAGAAAAAAGAAAGGAAAAAGAAAGAAAGAAAGAAAGAAAGAAAGAAAGAAAGAAAGAAAGAAAGAGAAGCCCTTAATAGTACTGTCAATCATTATGGCCACTCTGGATGACAAAATGGAGGAGACTTTAATTAAAATGGCACTGAAATGTATCTGAGAGTTTCTCTAAGGGAGTATTTGCAAAGGAGGGGAGCTTTTCCAAGAGACTCCTGTTCTAGAGTGTTCTCTGCAGCGCTATTCATGACTGCCAACAAGTATGGAAAACTATGTCCATCAACAATGAAGAGATGATAACAAAGACATTTGATTTGTAAAATGATGTAACATTAGTCAGTCATGAAAATGAAATCCAGTCATTTTTGAGAACAGAACGCAGACCAGTGAGTTAGTTAAGTATGTAGGGAAGGGGAGGCAGCTCCATGGTGCTCTATGGTTTCTTGAGCAGAAGACAATACTTATCTTTTACCTGATGCTAGAACAAGAAATAAAATGAGAAGGTGTAGTCCTGCAGTGAAGAAGATGCCACCACTTAGAACCTACATGTACAGAAGAAGTATTCTAGTCCATTTCCTGGCAGCGTGTTCTAACTTGGGGACTGTAACCAGACAAACTTAGGAAGCTGAAATAAACTCACACCAACTGCATAGGCTGTCCTTTTAAGCAACTCCAGATACAAGTTTGGTCACTGTAATTCTGATTTCCTCTTAGCTACAAGCTTCTTTGAAATTCTTGCTCTACCCTCACTGTATACTCTTTCAAAAATATAATTAAAGATCTTAACACTAAATGTATTGCCAAAATCAGCTATCGAATAAAGATCTTCTTTCTAAAGGCAGCAAAATTCAGACTGCCAGATAAGTTTTGCTATATTTTAAAGGAGAAAATATAAAATAGTGTAATTATAATGTAATTGAATTCAAATGACTTTGGTAAAATGAAATTTCAGTTTTCTGTAGAACCTTATTGAAAGCATTTACAAATGTTTTCCTAAACAAGCACTTAAAATTAGAATGCAGAATTAATGTGGCTGAGGGAATATTGACAGGGGAGGAAGAGTCCGTTCTCTTTACGGGTGTGGTTTCTGGTAGATTGACTTGCTCCAGAGGAACCCCTACATCTGTTTATACAGAGGCAGAACTAATTAGACCCCATGAGATTTTTTTTTATTTTTTTTTATTTTTTTATTTTTTTATTTTTATTTTTATTAAAGATTTCTGTCTCTTCCCCACCTCCGCCTCTCCCCTCCCTCCCGCTCCCCTACTGCACCTATTGGCTTTGTGTGAGCGGGAGATTTTTTTTAAGACATTAATTTTGGAGGAGTTGTGGGTATGGAATATGGAGGGAGTTGAGGACATTATTTTCAGTAAGAAGGCCTTTTTGTTTTGTTATGATTAGGTTTGATTTTTTTTTTTTCAAAATAGAGTTTCTCTGTGTAATTCTGACTATCCTTGTATTCACTCCATAGAGCAGCTTGGCCTTGAGTTCAGAGATTCGCCTTCCTTTCCCTCCATTAAAGGTGAGATTAGATGTGTGTACAACCTCCACTGGGCTTCAAGGTCATAGATTAATAGGATTTTATTTTCTCATCAGAAGTATAGAGTTATTTTCGTATTTTTTCATATTTGGAAATTTATGTGTAGTATTTTGGGATTTATGTGCTCTATTTGAATTTCTTTAAGGCACATGGCCCAGGAAAATAGTAGAAAAATACAGACAAATAATAGTTAGATAGAAGGTACAAGGATTCGTATGTAAATTATATATGTATGTATTTTTATTTGTATATATACATACACATTTATATAAACATATAGATCTGAAGATTTAAATATGAAAAAAATACCTAAAAGGACTCTATGGTAAGACATAAACCAAGATGAAAAGACATAAAAGACTACGGACGTACCCTTTCAAGGATATATGCAAGTCATTTCATCCTGGCTGTGACATGGCGTCCTTCTCTTTTTCCTACTTCCTTCCTGGGATGCTCTAAATATTTCACATACTGAAAATGTGAACTATGCAGCATATGCACATTTTATTTTCTCATGCTCTAGTGGTTTAAACTGCCTCTAATATTCTGAAGTTGAATTTCATAACATGGAACGAATCCATTTCCTGAATTATTTAACCACTATTCTTTAACTATTACCGTATAATTTGTGGTATCCAAGGGTTTTAATTCATGAATATAGTAAAACTTGAATTAAGTGAAAGACCCCTCTAATCACATGTAACACCATGTTGTTTATTTCTTGGAAGATCCTGCCATCCACTGTCAGCTTTCAAAATGGAAATATTTTGGAAATAGTGTGGGATTAGCTTTAGCGTTCTTCAATTGCAAATCAAAGGAACGCTTCAACTGCCAAAGGGCATTGAAATACCTAGCCACATAGCTAACGTTGTAATATTTATCCTCATGCTGGATTCCACTGGCTTGGGCTTTCTCTTTTGCTGAGAATGACTTCCAGATGTGATTATTATTGATGTAGATATATTTCCAGTTTCAGACTACCTGAGGTAAGTAGAAAAAAGGTTTTAAATAAAATTCTAATGAACAAGTCCTTTCAGGATAAAATTTAAAGGACTGCCGTGCATTTATTACTGATTTTATACAGATATGCATAGCACACAACATAGGATGTTTTGATGAATTGTTATGAGGTTATAATGTATTTTAGCCATTTTATCATTTAGAAATATTTTACTGGAATAAAAACGAAATCCTCTTACATAGGCCATCTAGGTGAAGAATAATAACATGTTATATCTTCATAAAATTGAACATACGGTGCAGAGAATATTACACTGTGTTGGTGCTTTACTGTACAGAATATCCACAACTTATTACTTTATATTATACACTAAGACATAAATGATTGATTTATTATCACTTACTACAATAAAAACTGTAGGCTGATATTATAACTATCATATATATATATATGATAGTATATACTGATACTAGATTGCAAAATAGAGAATCCTTCGTGTTCAGATTAAATATTAAGTACTATTGTTATAAAAAGTATGTTAATGTTTATTTTTACTGCAGTTCTGTGATTGATGTTTTCTTCATGAATCTTGGCATATACATACAACTTATAGAAAATATCACAATTGTTTATTAGGACCTATTTGATTTAAGCAAAAGTGATTTCACACACTGAGCGAAATTGTGGTTAATTAATTTTATACTTAATTATGCATTAGTAAGGTGTCTAGTACTGTGCAAGCTTTGTATACATGTTTGAATATTAATGATAATGAATGCCAATTGATTGTTACATTATTGAATAGATAAGATTTTGTTGAAACTTGTATATAAACCAACTCATAATTACTATAATACTTCTACAGAGTAGAAATATTCTCTTACTCACCTAACACATAATAACTAGTATGCAGCTTTGTCATTGATGGTTATATGAACAATGGATTTAATCTCATATAGTATTCATTTTCTACCTTGCTGGCAAATGGAACTTCAGCCCTACAACAGGTAAATGAGGTCATTACTTTTGACTTACTGTGGATTTTAACTGTTTGGGATCATGACAGCCAGCTTTCTGTAATCAATCATAACTATAAAAATCAGACTAGCAACTTCATTGTGAAAAATATTGGTTCAAAATTGGTATGACATTTTAGAGAGCTAAAGAAACAGAAAACATAAATTTCCTTCCTGATAGTGGAAGAACATTCAAACAATTGGAACAGAAAGGCTTGCCATAGGCATGAGTTAGCTAGGAAAAGAATTTGCCACAGCATAGAAAACTCTGGAAATATATATAATAACTAGTAACTGGAGTCTAGAAATGAACTAGGTGTGGGGAAATTGAAAAGTAGTCAATATTAAGGGTCACAAATGAGTATAATGATTACAGTTCTTTTAGAGCCTTGGGGAAAGACAGACAATACTTTCTTATTGAGGGAAACTAGGTAAAGAGTCATTTGCTAAGGCAGGAATTAATGCACACACACACACACACATATGGATATATATGGAGAGAGAGACAGAGAAAGAGAGAGAGAGAGAGATAGAGAGAGAGAGAGAGAGAAAACTCAGATCCACCTGGATACTATGGGAAGTCCCTGGATAAGTGGAAAGTGAATAATAAGAGCCAGTTGTTAGATAAGAGGTCTAAGGTTAGAGTCAGACACAATATTGTAGATTTCTTTCAAGATACCTTGAGGTGTTAAATTAAGGGTCATGGTCAGTCTACAAATTACTGTTTGGTGAGGCTTCAGATGATGCCAGTTGAATAGTAGAGGAGTGAGAATATAAGCAAAGACATAAAGACCATGATGTAGGTACACCCACTGCAACAGTCTATCTGAGCTAATGAGAGCCCACCAACTCCAGCCAGACTGGGAAGGAAACATTATAGGTCCAAACTAGTCCCTCTGAATGTGGGTGACAGTTATATGGCTGGGGAAGAATGTCAGGACATTGGCAGTGGCACCAGGATTTATTCCTACTGCTTGTACTGGCTTTTTTGGAACCCATTCTCTTTGGATGGATGTCTTGCTCAGCCTAGATATAGTAGTGAGGGCCTTGGGCAATGTGCCTTACCCTCTCTGAGGAGTGAATGGGGGATGGAGTGGGGGGATACGTGCAGGGAATGGGAGAAGGCGAGGGAGTGGGAATTGGGATTGTAAAGTGAAAAAAGATAGTTTTTCATTTTAAAGAATATAGAAAGAATTTTCTCTATGGACAAGGGTAGCCAGTCAACTTGAACTCCAGCCATTTTTTTTCTGAACGTACAAGTGGGTCAGTTTCGAACTGAATACAATACAGATTTCACTGATTTATTGCAAATACCTTGAGAGTAATGATACAATTTTTTTTTTTTTGGTTTTTTGAGAAAGGGTTTCTCTGTAGCTTTGGAGCCTGTCCTGGAACTCCCTTTGTAGACCAGGCTGGCCTCGAACTCACAGAGATCCGCCTGCCTCTGCCTCCCGAGTGCTGGGATTAAAGGTGTGCGCCACCACTGCCCGGCATGATACAAATTTTTTATTAGTAATGAGTATAGAGTTTAGCCAATATCTAATATTCTCTATATCAGGGATGAAATAAACTTAGGGCATATTTTACCCAAACTGATTCTTCTGCTCAAAAGCTCATAGCTACATTTAAATTCAGCTAAGTAAAAATTTAAATAGGTAACCCTCCTCATTGTCTATCTCCTTATATCTGTCTCTGCTCTCTGATGTGTATATATATTGTTCTGGAAACATGCACATTATTATAGTTTTAAACATTACCTAACTAGAGATATACTATATCTACTCTATCAAACATTCTTGTGATGCTGGAAAACAAGTCACAACTCTCATTCTGTCACACTACCAGAACTAAAAAACGGACACTTGACAATGTATTATGTTGCTAAGTTCTGATGTCATATATTTCTATTATGCATATAACCCTATGTATATGTAAAATCTTGAAATTGAGGAAATGGCCATCATAGGTTAACTAATCCATTTCCCCCTTGTTAATTATCATGTTCTTATTAAAGAATTGAAAAGTGATTTTTAAAGCCTTGTGGAGCTCAAATTCTAGCAGCAGTAGTAGGTCGGTTCTTGAGTGTTTGCGAGAACAGTTATTTTCTATGAGAATTAACAAATTGAACCAAATTCCAAATCAAAAGTAATGACTTCACATAGACTGCATTTGTACCCACTCACTTTTCAAACTTGGCATCACCGACCCAAAATGCTTTAAAGTTCTTAACGGGAACTTACAGCAATAAATATATCGCCACTTAAAAGTAGATATGAAATGTCTTGAAAAAGATCTGAGGAGATAAGGCCCTAATTTTAGCACCACTTGAAACTGTATGAGCGCTGTGAACACACACACACACACACACTACTAAAACATGTGTAAATATGTGTACTAGCACTCAAATTGTACATTCATCTGATACTCAAAATCCTTATGTGTACTTTGGCCTTCTAAAAGTAGTGCCTGGAATATGTGAGTCCCAGATATATTTGTATTTGCTCTGAGGAACAATTGAAGTCTGGCAAATGTGAACTGGAAAAATAATCAGGGAAGTAATGCGTTCTGTTTTCTTCTCTTGGAATTAATGAAAGTCAACTTAGTTGTCAAAGTCATACTTCTGTTTCAAATCCTACAGAAGCTCAAAAACAGGTCTTTTGGTTCCTTTCAAATGAGCGACCTTCATGAGGCTAATAGAAAGTTCTCGATGACATGACTAAATTTGACAATTTTTGCAATATATATTTATTTAAACTTTAAATCTGAATAAAGAAGAAACCAGGTCATTTTGTAAATGCTCTTTCTCATGCCCAGCATTGAATATATAAAAATAAAATACCAAGAAAAAAGATGCCAAAGCCAGTTCTTTTCCATTGGTCCTCTCTCTCCCTTCAGTCTCTCCTGCTTTGTATCTGGGCTTCAACCTTTGTCTTTTGTCTTTCACTCTTTCTAGGAGTTGCTTGGATCATTTCCATCACCCCGTTCTCCTCTTATGCTGTTATTTCTTCCACATAAATATATGTATTGACATTTTAACACTCACTTGTGGGTTGAGCTACAGTTCATTGCTAGAGCAGTGCTTAGAATATAGGAAGACCTGCTGAGTTCAATCTCCAGTGCTTAAAAAGTATAATGTTTCTACACAATATATGTCTTACTAAATATACTTTATAGTCCACAAAATCAATTATTGAAAAATTCCAGGATTTATAAGAAAACTACTGCTTAAGCGAACAACTATAATGCTGTGTCATGCACCAGAACACTAAAAAAATCCATAATTAATTCACTAAAAGAGCTAGCAATTCAGGAGAAATAAAATTAGTTGAATTAATAGTTCAGAAAATACAGGATTCAGCTATAAAAAGGTTAACATAATCTTATAGTACTCTAAGAAAGAGTTATTTCTATGGAATTAAGGAGACATGTTAAATGAACAAAGACTGTAGAGACTGATACCAGAAACTCTTCAAAGAAGAAATATGTGGGTCAAAGGAGCAGAGTAAAGGTTCACCATGTGCAGAGATGTTTTTATCTGTATAATGCATGTTGCACTCAGTGGACTTCCTTTATGGTGAAGACTTCTGGAAAATTTACCCGGAAATGAAACATTGGCATTGCACTGATACTTCCCCAACTCAGCAACAGCAGGTGAGCTGACAATAAATGCAGAAATTATAATGGAACTAACATTAATGATATGTGTGAAATGAAATTTATGCAGGCATTCCATAGGCTCCTCAAAGTAAAAGATATCAAGGAGGAACACAGCTTCATGCCTCCCAACATGCATGCGGCACGCTTATGCCTGCTTGGGATAATGACTGCCGTCAAGTGACTGTGTAGCGCTGAAAGAAGCTCTCACGGCACGAGAATCCCAGAGAGCAGATCATCATTGACCCCAGCAATAGCACTGCTAGCTATAACTAATTAACTACAACTCATTTTAAAGTATTTGGAACATTGCCCTACAGCTCAATTCTCAAGAAATGACAGTATGCTTGTCATCCCTGATGACCTGACATGTACACTGTCACTCTGCCACACAATGCTGAAGTTCCTCGTATCTCCGTGTCAATAGCATAATTCCAAAACTCTCCTGCAATTATTATTTTCACAAACACAATGATATATCTTCATTATCTCCTTTTAAACCAATTTGACCACGGTGTTCTCTTGCGTCAGCTTCTCCCACCACATCAGGGTATGTGCTACTCTGAGACTATGAATCAAATTACAGATTTCCCACTTGGGTTCCATTGTTTATGCACAGCACCTTAACTTTGTGAATCTGCTCAACATAGCAATAATTTCCTTCCCAAGCATAACATTTCATGCTTGCAAAAATCAGAGAGAAATTTCTGTGAAAAATAAGTTATTAAAATATAATTAAAATTTTCAGATGTCTATTGAGAAAAAACCAGATGTTTTGAAATATACACAATTGTGCACAAGGTATTCTTTCATAATTTTATTAATAGGAACAAATAGCAGGACATAACATTTTAAAACAGACTGAGCAGGGTGTAAACTATGACTCATGCAAATGTTCTCTACCTTCCAATTTTAATTTCATTCAGTGTATTCACGTTAAAGTTCACAGATATATGTGTATATATATTATTTCCATCTGGAAAATAATATGGATTTCAAAGGCCCAGTGACCTACTCTCTCTAGCACTGGAGATAACCAGGTAGACTAACAAATCATCATGTATGATATCAGGTATGAGCATAATTAGATGAATTTCTTTTCTTCCTTTTACTCCTTTTAGCCAGTATGACTTTCAGAAATGTTGTCAACATATGCTCACTGCGGCTATGATTTAGTAAACATTGAACTGGAATCATTAAAGAACCACTTTTTAAAAAGTTGGAACCTACATTTATGGGAGGATTGAATATTTATACAAACAAAAAGGCTCAATATGGTTTAAATTAAATTTAGGTATTAATATTTAACATATGTTGTTCTTGAAGCTATTTATATTATTAATATATAGATTCAAAATGGAATTTACTATTATGTATCATCATAATATCTGCAATACTACAAAATGTGTATTAATTATTATTGTAACTGAAACAGAGCCTAGACTAAGTTAGCTGCTATTAAGAAATTCTGGCTGAATAAACAAGTAAATGAGTCAATGGAAAAAAATTATCAGCTGTCATAAATGATTGGTGTCACAGATTATAGTTTATAGAAAACTTGGCAGAATTTTTATTTCTTATCTGTTAATATAACTCATCTTCCCAAACTAGTAGGGATGCATCTCCTCTTCCGATGACTCAGAGTTTAAAGTAGAGGAGAAAATGGAAATAAGGATAAATAATGTACTGACTAAAGAAAGTGTGAGCGGAAAACCTAAACACTTCTGGTACAAGTTAAATAACTCCATAATCCCTTCATTTGATTTAATCCTCTAGCTCACAGGAAGTTTGGATTTAAAATGAAATCACAAGTGTCTTCTGTTATGATTTTTCTTTTCTAGAATGCTGTGTGGTGCTACAAACCAAGGATCACAACTTTTACTGGTCTTACCTGACTGTAACCCAGTTGTGCTAAGCTACTACTCTGCCTGAGCCTAAAGTTGTTCTGTGGCATTAGTGTATCTAAATACATCTTTTGTTGATGATAACATTGTTCTATATTCTTCAGGATTTCCTGTGTTTTGAAACAAAAGGTAGTAATATCTAGTGTCAGCTCATAGAAGCTGTGGTGTACAGAGCATAGAAGTCATCACTCCTATCCTTAAAATAATAAAAATCTAGGAAAAGTCTAAGTGCATGACTTTGGTTTGGAAGAGAATTGACGTGTCAGAAGAAATTGGCACCTGGTGATCTGGAACAACAGGCAGAAATAACTGTCACAGTCAGGAACTATTTCTATGGGGATAACCACTGACGCTGGGTGCACTATGAATGTTTAATGCTAATATTGACAAGGAAGCTAAAGGAGACTATCAAAAGAATAAGAAACTCATGGAAAGTGTTGAAACAGTCTCTTTGTGAGTGATTTGAAAAGCTTGAGGCACTGACTAGGTCTTGATAAAGAAAGAACCTTCCCCTGCCCTGTGCAAAGAAAACTAGGATTGTCAAGTAGACTTGGCAAGATGGAGGGGAAAGTATTCTTCATAGAATAAATAAACACTTACAACAGCATATTTCCTATTCAAGTGAAAAGACTTGACCAGATCATTATTCTCTCTATGATCAGGTGCTTTTCTTCTTTCTATCTCAGATAAGAGAAGAAAATACTGAAGATCACCTGTGACCATCACTTGCAGACATGAGGACAAATAAATGAACGGGATTTAATTATGCAAGTATGGACTCTCTTCCCATCTCACTCTTTCCCAGCTCCGCCTCAATGGACACAGTAGAAAAAGAGTGTATTTAAATTCAAACAGAAACAGAGACATTACTACTTATTCTAGCAAAGTACCTATGGTAGAATTCATGGGCAGGAAAGGGACCCTAAACTTCTGAAAAGTACTACTACACAGGAAACAAACAGAATTCACATTGAAGCTTGTGTGCTTCTTCTGGTGTTCTCATTGATTAATTTCTCAATTTGTAAAGTTTGCAATAAATATTTCATTTATTTATTTATTTTTTAAAGATTTCTGTCTCTTCCCCACCTCCGCCTCCCATTTCCCTCCCCCTCCCCCAATCAAGTCATCCTCCCTTGTCAGCCCAAAGAGCAGTCAGGGTTCCCTGCCCTGTGGGAAGTCCAAGGACCACCCACCTCCTTCCAGGTCTAGTAAGGTGAGCATCCAAACTGCCTAGGCTCCCACAAAGCCAGTACGTGCAGTAGGATCAAAAACCCATTGCCATTGTTCTTGGGTTCTCAGTAGTCCTCATTGTCCACTATGTTCAGCGAGTCCGGTTTTATCCCATGCTTTTTCAGACCCAGGCCAGCTGGCCTTGGTGAGTTCCCGATAGAACATCCCCATTGTGTCAGTGTGTGGGTGCACCCCTCGCGGTCCTGAGTTCCTTGCTCATGCTCTCTCTCCTTCTGCTCCTGATTTGGACCTTGAGATTTCAGTCCGGTGCTCCAGTGTGAGTCTCTGTCTCTGTCTCCTTTCATCGCCTGATGAAGGTTAATATTCAGGAGGATGCCTATATGTTTTTCTTTGGGTTCTCCTTCTTATTTAGCTTCTCTAGGATCTCTAATTATAGGTTCAATGTCCTTTATTTATGGCTAGAAACCAAATATGAGTGAGTACATCCCATGTTCCTCTTTTTGGGTCTGGCTTACCTCACTCAGGATAGTGTTTTCTATTTTCATTTTTTTTAGATTTATGACAAGATAGAATTGAGGTTATTTTCAGTGTAAACATTCCTTGATTTTTTAAAATTGTCTATACATAGGAAGGATACTGATTTTTGGGGGGAGTTAATTTGATATCTTGCTACTTTGACTCATGAGTTTATTAATTGCCAAATCTTTCTGTTGGAGTTATTATGTTGTTTACATATAGAATTATAAATAATGTCATTTGTAAATACAGGTACTTTGACTTCCTCCTTTCCTATTTTATCCCTTCTAGCTCCTTCAGTTATTTTATGAATCAATCTGAGACTATTGAATAGTCAAGGGGAAAGTAGGCATCCTTGTATTGTTCTTAATTTTAGTGGAAATGTTTTTTTTCTCCATTTAGCAAGGTGTTGACTGTGGTCTTGCTTATATTGCCTTTATTATATTGCGCTATGCCCCCCTAGATCCCTAGATTCTCTAGAACTTTTGTCATGAAGAGATGTTGGATTGTATCAAAGGACTATTCTTAACCTATTGACATGATCATGTGCTTTTCCTTATTTGGGTCTATTTGTGCATGAATTCTATTTACTGATATAGCTCCTACTTTGCAACGCAGTGTGTCTTGCCCTTAAACAGAAAATTGCAAGAAATATTGGGAGTCAAAGAAGAAAATTCAATCAAAAGTAACAAATCTCACTGTTTTTAAAAGACAAAGAAAATGAAAACTATAGAGTATATGACCCACAGTTTTAATGTATCTGACAAAATTACTATGATCATGTGACTGGTAGAAAATATATAACCGAGAGTAAACTATAATGGAAAACATGGGATTTGTACAAGTTTGTAGTTCACTGTTTGTAATAAATGTACCACAGGCAGTTATAGAAAGATCTAACAAGCTATAATGGGTATGTTAAACAAACAGAAAGGGATGAAAATACTCCCAGAAATAGATTGTATAATTTGTTTGAAGGAGAGAGGCGATGCTGTAGGAGGACTTGCAAAGAGGAACGCTGTAATTTAACTATAATCTCAAACACTTTTAAAATGTGCTCAAAAATGAATTTATCTTCCTGAAAAGGGGTTTATTTTCATTATTTTAATGATATTTGCCCCCTACCCATTTGTACTTGTGTGTGTGTATGTGTGTGTGTGTGTGTGTATGTGTGTGTGTGAATGTAAAAGCAGGTACCTGAAAAGGCCGGAGTCCTCAAGTCTAACTGGGTTAGAGTTATAAGTAGTTGTGAACTTCCTGATATCTGTTCTGGGAATTGAACTCAGATTCTCTGAAAGAGCAAAACACCTTCTTAAACATTATGAATCACAGATTTTGTCCTTAAGTAAAAAAAATCACTGGTCAAGGTGTTGAGTACAAAGCAGTAAAGATGAAGATTTGTGGAGATGCTGCCCTTTGAAATTTATGTTGTGATAAAAATGAAAGGAAGAAAAGAGAGAGGAAGGAAAAGGAGGATAGGGATTGGGCATGGAAGAACAGAAAGATGGAGATCTTACATCATACACAGCATCTGTGAATCTTCAACCCCTTCCATAGATTCTGGATTCTGCTGCTGATGCTTAGTTTGCTCAGCCTGATAGATAATAGTGTGAAATTAAAAAAGCAGGTTACAGAATAAAGTAAGTGGTGATGGCACCAGCTATTAAAAATTAATTTGGCTCATTAAGGAGATGAGACTTGGACTAAAATGAGATTAAACACTAAATCAAAATATTGTCTCCTCTTTTGGCATTTTTTAAATAAAATAATACTACTATTTTACTTCACCTATGTGTTAACTACATACACCATACAACTATTTATGAATAAAATATAGTAGTACATGTTTTAATAAATATAACCTCCCAAATAAATTATGTAGTAATGTTTTAATAGATGTTACTTAAACATCTATTAACGATTAACCTCTTGGATCTCTAAATACAGCACAGTTAAGATGATATACTTCACTTCTAAAATACTCTTTGTGGATGAGCAGGGAAGGGTGCAGCAGTCGTTGTGGGGCCCAGTGAGTAATCACAGAAGCAACTGTGAGCACAGATCTCCATGCTAACCGTCCAGGACCCACAGGGCACCTGGCTTTCTTTTGAGGTTCGTGAGGTGAGTTATTGTTTTTACTAAAGTTAGAAGAAAAGATACAAAACCCAATATTACTTAAGCAGATGCAAAGGGGGAAGATTTGCTAATGGAAAACTGAGAAATCTGCTTCTTTATTCAGTATTTAAAATGCAAATTAAAACCAACACAACAGGAATTCAGAACATGTTCAAGATTCTCTGGAAATGAGAGCTTAAATAGCTTTAGTATGGGTTTATGAAAATTTTCAGAATGAGATAACTACATATATGTCAAGATTAGAAAATAAAACTTTCAAAATAGCCCAAATCATGTAAAGATAAATATTATAAGTTTAATATTTCTTCTTTTATCACTTTTAGATGTATTGTTTTTACCAAAAATATTTTGCATGTTTCATGCAAGATCAAATCTTGTACAAAGAGGACTTTTATTATCTATACCTAGATATGACATCAGGATGGCATGTGTTTTTACAATACATCATATTTATAACTTGGCAATTCATACTCTTAAATCTGGTTCTATATAAAAATATGATCATAAACATCAAGCCAGAATCAAAAGCCATGAGACTTTTCCAGCTTGGATTAGCTGCTCTTCAGTCTTGCCTATATGTTAGATCTTTCATTGCTAAAGTTTTCATTTTCTCCTCCAAGTATCCAATGATGAACATGCAGTTTTAATAAATGGCATGTGTTTTACTTTTGATTTCTTCAGCTTCTCAGCCATCTAAGCCTAAGAATTACATGAATACCCACGAGTTGAAGATCAAAGCATATAACAATGTTGTCCTGATACTAGGTTTAAATTTCTTAATAATCATTTTGGTCTAATTTACAACAAAAATGATTTAATGTTAGCTAAATGTGCTTCCAGGGAAAAATAGAACCTTAATGAAATTACATTTCTGTTGTGAGCTTCAAATTTATGGAGTAACATTTGTAAATTTAGACAAAATGCCATAGGGACTTGCTTCTGGCATCCATATGATCCTTAATGCTATCTTTTTTTAAAGTTTGTCACAAGAAAAAAAATGCTTAATAAATTATTTGTTCAATCTAGTTAATATGCATGTATTTTTGACAAAACATACATGAATTAATGTATGAAACAGATTCAAAAGACATTGCAAATGGTACATAAGATAACTAAATGATGTTTTCATGTTTTTAGTGATTTTTTTTTAAACTGTGGTTTAATGGTTTCATTGAAACTCAGGTGCATATTTTTCCACATTTTCCTACTTCTTAAGTCAAAATGTGTAAAACGGTGTCCCCTAATAAACCTTGCCTGGGGTTGTGAATCAGAATTAGAAAGAATCTGAGAACTTGAAGGATATTTCAGTGTCCAGAGAGATGGCACATCAGGTTAAATCACTCTTTGCACAAACTTGATGACTTGAGTTTGAGCCCTAAAACTCACTTAGAAAAGCAAGATCTGTCGTCGGAGGACTCCCATTTTGATTGTGAAGCAGAGAAATAAATGCCACCTGGAAACTGCAGGGCCAGCTAACCCGGAGCAGCCAGAGAGAAACCCTGACCAACAAGGTGAAAGGGGACGACTGACTTCTCAAAGTTGTCCTGTGACCTCTACACATAAGCAGGGTGTGGTATGTGTGCCTAGAATCTCACAAACAAATCACACACAAATAATAACAAATAACGACGGTATCAATAATAATAATTATTATATTTTTTTAACGAAAGAAGCTCAGAGACCATCATGGAGCAGCTTTATAAGAAATACTGTAAGTCCAGTAACCTTAGGGTCATACCACACAATTTGTGTAGAAAGCAAAACTCACTGACAAGTGCTGGACAGAATTCTATTGAGAATTATAGCTTCTTTCTATATAAGCATATCATATAATTTAATTTAATAGCATATGCATTTGTAAATACATATTACTAAGCATGTATGAAGGAGAGAAGATGTTTTTGACATGTACAAAAAGTCCAGAAAAATTTTTGAAATCTTAAACCAAATCACTAAGTGATAAGAAAAGATTCCATAATAATATAATTTAATTGATAACAATTTTTCTACCTTAATGAGAAGGAACACTAGTATGTTTGTCTCTGTCAACATGGTCATCCACCCTTTACTCTAGCTCTAGTTGGGGTGGGGAAGGAGAGAGAAGGAGGGGGGGTATATGTTGATGTATGTTTATCAATGATATCCAAGTTCAAGGTATAGGCTTAGGTTATGAAATAATTCAAATGAAGATTTATACTATTTTAGATTTAGTTGTAAAAAAATGAAATAAATATTTTGCTTTAGTACCAGGTAGATATATAAAAGTATTCTTTCAGTCACTTAGACACCTAAAATCCCTACTAACACAACAGCTTTAAAGGCAAATGCAACAATGTATTAATACCACAATTCTAAATCCTAAAAGAACGCTTAATCTCTGATATACATTGTGATGAATACCCAATTAATGGAACACAACAGTGATATACGTAATTTAAAACAGCTGAACATTTGTGCATTAATAAAATACAGATGTACAGTGCATTTGTATACTTATAATTTCATACAGTTCTTATCATGATAAAAATGTCTAAACTATTGTGTCATTTGTAAATGTCATGAATTCATAGAAATTAAATATTTCTATATATGTTCACCTTGTTGTCCAATCTCAATAGAAATGAAAGACTTTTTCAGGCATGCTTGCCAGTGATTTTTTAGTATGCATATTTCCTTGTTGTGACATGTTAAACAACCCTTGTTAAAGCACAAGCCTACAATTTTGTAGATAAATATTTGCATTGGCAATTAATTTACACACACACATTATATTCGACATTTTATGTGGCACATAAGCTTCTAAAAATGAGCCATAGTCATTATACTCACACTATCCAAGTTGTATAAAACGGAATAAAACTAAAGAAATAGCCAAAAGGTAAATAAAATGTTATTTTAAAATGTGAAGTGTAGGCCCAACGGAGGAAGGCATAATATCTCTTTAACAAATTAAGGTAGTTGTATGAAGTTTGTCATATTTTAGCAGAGGCTAAAATCTTAAGTAAACTGCATCCACAGGAAGAAGATTTCATGTTTGAAGAATATGAAGCATGAGCTAGGACACCATAATGATGATACATTCCTACTTCGCCAAGCGAAATATTGTTCCGCAGGGGTAAGAAGTAAAAACTAGGGACAGGAAATGGAGCTGGGACCTGTACCAGAGCCCTGCTGCTAGGTCACGGCAGAGAAGGGCAACCGAGTAGAAAAGTGGGCTGTAAATGTGCCAGAGAGGATGATAGCGGAGGGTGATTCCCTGGAGAGTGAAGGGTGCAAAGAAATGGAGGATGTGGATATCCAATTATTAATATTAATGTACAATAGCAATGTACTCAGAGGAAAACTGTGGAGTTTTAATACAGAGAACAACAACAAAAAAAAATCAACAAAGGAAATAAATTACATAAAAGATTGAAGAGAAAAGAAAAAAAAACTTTCAGATGTATTTATTTTTTTAATTTCATTTTTTAAACATTCTTTTTTAGTTTTTTTTTCTTAAATTCTTTTTTATCAAGTATTTTTATTGCTTTTATTGAGCTATATATTTTTCTCCACTCCCCTTCCTTCCTCCCCCTTCCCCTTCTGCCCTCTCCCATGGTCCCCATGCTCCCAATTTGCTCAGGATATCTTGTCTTTTCCTACTTCTCGTGTAGATTAGATCCATCTATTTCTCTCTTAGGGTCCTGGGTGTTGCCTAGGTTCTCTGGGGTTGTGAATTGTAGGCTGTTTTTTCTTCTTTGTCTAACAGTCACTTGTGAGGGAGTACACATTATATTTGACTTTCTGGATCTGGGTTACCTCACTCAATATGACGTTTTCTAGATCAAGGGGCATTTAGGTTGTTTCCAGGTTCTCACTAATAGAAATAATGCTGCTGTGAACAAGTTGAGCACATGTCCTCATATGGTTGAGCACCTTTTGGGGTGTATACCCAAAAGTGGTATTTCTGGGTCTTGAGGTAGGTTTTTTCCTAATTTTCTAAGAAATAATCAGACTGATTTCCAAAGGGGCTGTACCAGTTTGCACTTCTACCAGCAATGTAGGTGTGTTCCCTTTACCCAATATCCTCTCCAGCATAAGCTGTCATCAGTGTTTTTGATCTTGGCCATTCTTATAGGTGTAAAATGGAATCTCAGAGTTGTTTTGATTTGCATTTGATGTTATTTGCATTTCTCTGATGCCTAAGGATGTTGAATATTTCCTTAAGTTTCGTTCACCCGTTTCAGATTTCTCTGCTGAGAGTTCCCTGATTGGTCTGTGCCTCATTTTTTGACTGGATTATTTGTTCATTTCATGACCAATTTCTTGAGTTCTTTGTATATTTTGGAGATCATCCCTCTGTCCAATGTGGAGTTGGTGAAGATCTTTTCCCATTCTGTAGGCTGTCGTTTTGTCTTATCAACTGTGTCCTTTGCTTTACAGAAGTTTCTCAATTTATGGGGTCATTTATGTAAACTATCATATCATCAGCAAATAGTGAGAATTTTACTTCTTCTTTTCTGATTTGTATACCCTTGATCTCCATTTGTTGTCTTCTTGCTCTAGCTAGAACCTCAAGTACTATATAGAATACATATGGAGAGAGTAGGCAACCTTGTATTGTTCCTGATTTTTGCAGGGTAGTTTTGAGTTTCTCTCAATTCAGTTTGATGGTGGCTGTTTGCTTGATGTATATTGCCTTTATTATATTTAGGTATGTTCCTTATATCCCTGTTCTCTCCAAGATGTTTGCCATTAAGGATGTTGTAATTGTCGAAGGCTTTTTCAGCATCAAATGAGATGATCTTGTGCATTGTTTTCAGTTTGTTTTTATGGTGGATTACACTGACATATTTTTGTACCTTGAACCATTCCTGCATCTCTGGGATGAAGCCGACTTGGTCATGGTGCATGAGTTTTCTGATGTGTCCTTGAATTCGGTTTGCCAATATTTTATTGAGTATTTTTGCATCAATGTTCATGAGTGAAATTCATTTGTAATTCTTTTTCTTAGTAATGTCTTTGTGTGGTTTGGGCATCAGGGTAATTGTAGCCTCGTAAAAAGAGTTTGGCAGTGTCCTCCTGTTTTTATATTTTGGAACATTTTGAGGAGTATTGGTATTAGTTCTTCTTTGAAAATCTTGTAAAATTCTGTGCTGAAACCATTTGGTCCTGGTCATTTTTGATGACTATTTCTATTCCTTTAACAGTTATGGGTCTATTTAATTTGCTTATCTGGTCTTGATTTAATTTTGGTAAGTGATAGTTACCCAGAAAATTGTTGATTTCTTTTAAGTTTTTTAATTTTGTGGAGTATAGGGTTTCAGTTCTCTGGATTTCCTCCATGTCTGTTGTTATGTCCCCCTTTTCATTTTTGATTTTGTTAATTTAGAATTCTCTCTCTGCCTTTTGTTTAGTTTGAATAAAAGTTTGTCTAATTTGTTGATTTTCTCAAAGAACCAACTGTTTGTCTAATTGATTCTCTGTATTGTTTATTTGATTATTATGTAGCAAGGGAAATATTTTTTCTGGTCCAGTCTATTTGGTGTTCTGTAAGCTTCTTTTATCTTTATACACAGATATTTCTTTAGATTTGGAAAGTTTTCTTCTATAATTTTGTTGAATATATTTTTTGTGCTTTTGAGTTGGACTTCTCTTTCTTCTATCCTTATTATTCTTAGCTGTGGTCTTTTCATGGTGTTTTGTATTTCTTGGATATTTTTTATGCTTTTATTAGATTTAATTGGTGGTGCCTCATTACTCTTTGAGGTGTTGAGTGTGTTCTTATCTTGTCTACCCATATTTTTCTCCTATTTGTTTAGTTGGACCCTTGTCTCTGATGATCACTGTAACAGGTGCCAGTGGATCCAAGGCTCTAATTAAAGAAAAGAGTTACTTAATCATTTTCCCAGCACCAAAACACTAGAAAGGCATTGTGTCTTTTTGTTTTTGTTTTCTTTTTGTAAAACAAAATTGACTATTACTAGAAAATAGTGGCTTAATGTAATCAGTTTGCAAACCACATCTGAATAATGTTTTTTTCTTTTTTATAGCAAATTTAATTAAAACATGAAACTTAATTATAAAACATTTAAATACATTTAACTATATTATATATATTTTAAGTACAAAACCTTTACTTTGACTACAGAAAAAAATAGTCAATAAAATATAATAGCAAATGGTTGATTTAAAATTTAAGAATCTAGATTATTATTTAAAAATTTAAAGAGATAGTTTTTAGTTATGGATAACATTTGTATCAGAATCTTTAAATCCCTTGTGTCACCTAGAAAATTATCTCATGTTTTTCAAATCATGTAATGCCCAAGAGCCATGGTTTATTCGTCAGATATAAAAACACTTCATAAGATCTTTATAAAAAGTATGAATAATTCACAGATATTACTAAGCAAATATTTGGTACAAACTACACAAGGGATATCAGCTGCATTTTTATTAATGTGCCTGCTTTGCATGTATACATAACTCACAGGAGAAAAAGCCAGAGGACCATGTGACAGATAATAAAAAATGCTTTTTATTGTCATATTAAGCTTAAAATGCATTTTATTTTTATATTTATAAAAATTATGTTTGGCAATATTTTCTACAAAAAGCCAGGTGGCCTATATTCTCTACTTCAGATGCAGTAAAGACTATTGCAGTTTCTCAGTTCTGTTATTGTAGCACAGGAACAGAAGAAATTCACAGTCTTAAAATGCTTGGGGTTAGTAGATTAGCAGTAAATTTTATTTCTAGAAATAGGTGGTGAGTGAGAGTGAGCCACAACTGCTTTTTGCTCATCTCCCACCTGAAACATCATCTCGAAAAGTGCATAATTATAATATTTAATTTAATATAGAATTCTTAGTCATGCCATGCAGTTCTTCTTTTAAATTTTTCTTTTATGCATGCCTATGCATATTATTGATATGTTTCTAGGTGAACTGCTGCATACATATGAAAGCTTTTATAAGCTTTTTTTTCCCTTCTCGAAAATCTGTTTAAAGTCTAAATGTTACCAGTGTTTGAAAATATAACTTCTGACACCCTTGCCTAAAGGGGGTATATATTTTTGTAGGATTTTCTTTGTATCAGATACTTGCTATGTTACCTATATTATTAAGAATAAAAATAATAAGTGAAACTAGCCATTTGAAATTTAAGTACAATTTATAGACTATATCATTTTTTATTCTATTCTAACAGACTTACTTTAAACTGACATTGTTCTCACTAAAGCATAAGTTTAAAATAGAAAAAAAGGAAATTATCTGAAGTACAATTGACCTATAGAAAAAAATTGAAGCTTTTCTCAAAGAAAGCATGTATCTTCTGCTCTCATTAATAAAGTAATGTTTAGAAAAGTTTTTAAAACCTAGTCTTGATTGGCAACTACTCAAAGGATAAACAACATTTATTTAGTTACTTCATTCTAACTAAATGAAATAATATTGACTAATCAAGCCAATTTGGGGTGTATCCACAAATATACACTCCAGACATATTGATGGATACCCCAATACACTACATACTGTAAAGATATTTATCAGGATAGTGGAGATGGTGCCTTCCACTTTAATCAGATTAGTGACTACCCTAATTGTATTATTGGGGCTGTTTGTTTGTCCTGGCAGCCCAGAACCAAAATAATCATGCAGAAAATGTATTAATTAAATCACTGCTTGGCCCATTAGTCCCAGCTTCTTATTGGCTAGCTCTTACATATTATTTTAACCCATCTCCATTAATCTGTGTATCGCCATGAGTCTGTGGTTTACCAGGCTAAATTCCCAGGATCTGTCTCCAGCAGCTCCATGACGTCTCTCTCTGCCTTCTTCCTACCAGCATTCCCTTTAGTTTTCTCTTTCTAGGTGACTCTGTTTGAGTCAAGCATCCACTCAATAGGGGAGGTGATATAGATTTGAAGTTTTCTCTAAGTGTGCACTTTTAAACATTAAAATACAATAGATTTCCAAATCATAGACATCATGAAGCCAGCAAGCTTCAGGATAAATAGAAGCTCAGATTTAAAACCAGCACCAACACAACAGACACTTTTTTGTTTTGGGGGCATTTAAATAGAGTTTACCATTCACATACTCAAGAAGGGAAGTTAGAAGTTAAGACATATAAACTACTACTCTAAAGAACAAGGGTGGGTCCTGCCAGCACAGTCCAGTTCTCTGTTCTTATCATGCTTCATGTGGCTAGTGCAAGGTGGTGGTACGCAGAACTGGGGTGATGAAAGATAGCTCTCACCACCCGTTATTGAAGGCTGTGATGATACAGGATAAACCCCTTATTCCCCTGCCTTTTAAGTTTCTGCTATGGGAGATGCCCTCTGTGTTGAACTTCTCCTCACATTCAGACCAACACGAAATAGATTAATGTTCATTCTGTATTCCCCAATTTGTGGTATTCTCTTTTACAATTTTAAGAGGAAACAGAACACCTCTTTATTTTATTGCTTAAAATCAATAGATTTGGTTTTGTATTCCTCATTTTTTTCTGTTGAAATTTGTTTGTTACATATAGGTAAAAGATGCTTTTTCATTCATAATCTTACATTACCCTTATCAATATTTATTTAGAGTGTGTTTGAACATATACTATACTAGCAATATTTTCTCATGCTCTTTATGAAACCAACAGTAACATACACAGTTCCTAGACATTCCTATCAGTTCATCTCGCTTGTTCAAGAGTAGCAGTAAAATTTATAATCTTCTGCATGTATTTATTATATTTATCTTCCATACTCTACTCTTAGTTTAGCAACAATAATCAAATATCTCTAATTTCATTTGCATCTTCAGTGATTATTTGTTGACATTTATACAAATATATCAACAACTTTCATCAACGTGTTTTGTGAGTATCATAACTGTTTGCATTTTTCACCCAAAGACACTGTTTGGGATTCAGTCACGTTGCTAAATATAAATCTTACTTATTCATTTTAATTGCACTTCTACTACACAAATAAACTATACATTCTATGTTCACATCTCTATTACTGATGACATCTGAAATGTTTATCATTCTTCACCACTAAGCACAGTGAGCCTGTGATAAATCACCATACCCACCTATGCCAGACTTTCTGTTGGAAGTAAGTCAAATGGAGATTATTTGATCAAGGAGTACATATATTTTTAACTTCTTTAGGCATTGCCAAAATATTGCTTTTGGAATTAACTAACTCACTTCCTGAAAATGCCACAAATATAAAACAATTTGCTGCACATCATTCATGGTCATTTTCATTCAAGTTTTGATTTTTCTTTCTTCTGCCAACTTTCTAATAATAACTAGTAATGATCTTGGGATTTCTTAATTATTTCCTTGGTTCATTTATGCATTTGCAATATTATAATCTGAAGGGAGGGAAATAAGAATTCACTATGGAGTTACTCTCATATTATCATAGCCAAAGATTTCCAAAATGAAAAGTCAAAAAGTAATAACAATAAGATTACACTATTAAATTAACACAAGTCACAGAAGAAAACAATTTTACTGTTGAGAAACTCTTGCTATACAGTGAGTGAGAAATATTTCTGAGATTTTTAGTTTGCTTCTGATAGTATTAGTGCTATCAGTGACAACAGATACCTTTTCAGTTTTGAATTTTGCCAAAATATCTTTCCTGTATACATGTGCATGTCATCCACGTTATAAAGTAAATATTGTATTCAATGAAACTTGCTAGTTAAAATGATGGCTCTCTCAGGAAAAGTGCCCTTCTTCTTTCCTCCTTTTCCCCCTCAAGATAAGCATCTCATTTCACTATGGAGAAGTTGATTCTTTGGTCTGTACTTCTCATTCTGTCGTATAGATGTGAACCCCAGGGCAAGATTCTGTGAGGCTAATATCATGTACTGCCTCATGAAATATTTTTAATTGAAAGTGTTCCTTCTCACATGAATCTTTGACAGTGGCAAAGACAAGCTTGTGGCCTAGGAAAGGATATACTACATGTTCAAAAGCAAGATAAATGAATACAAACTCAGCTGCATGGCCCTACATTATACAGACCTGGAATACCAACATCTCAGAGAGCAACAAAAAAAGACAAGCAATGTATTAACACAACTATGAAAATAAATTAATTTAATGGATTTTGCGTTTTTAGCCAGGTTTGCTATCAACTTTCTGTAATAGTAAGTAGACCTTAGGTAATTAACTATCAGGAAAAAATACTTTATCTGGATTCACACTTGGTATGGGAGGTCCTGTATATGTGTTGTTTTTAATTGGTTTGGCCTGTGACAGGGTAGAATAGAGGTAGGATGGGAAAACTAAAGTAAATGCTAGGAGAAAGAGGGCTGAGTCAAGGAGATGCCATGGAACCTCCAGAGGAGAAAGACGCAAACCCCCAGATGGAACCTTGCTGGTAGACCACAAGCCTCATGGTAAAATATAAAATAATAGAAATGGGTACATTTAAGAAATAAGAGAGCTGGGCGGTGGTGGCGCACGCCTTTAATCCCAGCACTCGGGAGGCAGAGGCAGGCGGATCTCTGTGAGTTCGAGACCAGCCTGGTCTACAAGAGCTAGTTCCAGGACAGGCTCCAAAACCACAGAGAAACCCTGTCTCGAAAAACCAAAAAAAAAAAAAATAATAAGAGTGATCTAGAGACATGCATAAGCTAAAAGGCCAAGCGGTGTTGTAATTAATGCAGTTTCTGTGTGATTATTTCAGTTCTGGGCAGCCAGGAACAAACAAGTGGGCTCCTAACAACACACACTTGGGAAAGCAGCAGTGGATACTCAGAGAACCACTTTGATTTGTTGTTTTGGTGAAGCTGCACTCCACAGAGAAAGACAAAAGGCTGTGGGAAGAGCTTCACCACAGGAGGGTTGGGAAAAGCAGGGCTCCATTCAGCACACAGTTCCAGGATCCTAACAGTTTATTAGGCCCAATTTCTGACTGTTTAAAGTTTCTTCCACCTCTTGAAAGCGGCACACGCTGTGGGTCAAATACTTAGCATGCTAAACTTTGAGGGTGAACCTCTGGGGATTCAGTCTAGAGCCAGAATAGAGAGCACCAGGTCCTCAGAGAACTGACTCCTACTGTACTGGACTGCTGCGTTATTGACTGATTCTTTTATATATAGACTAATACATTTTGATCTACTTTTCCAGGTTTTGAGATAATTGGGTTAAGTGACATTTCACAGGAAATACAAGTTGCAAATTATCTAATTTGCCATGACCTTTTCTTCTTAAAGGTAATGCTTATAACTTGAATGTCTTGTTTCTAAAGGCATTTGCTTTAAAGTGTTCTGTATTTCTGTGCTTGGCCTAAAAGAATCTTGGCAATAGAAATGAACACCCTTCTTGAAGATTTTAAAGCAGTTTCTGCTAGCTCATCATGTTGTCATGTGCCTCCCTTACGTGTTTCTGGAAAGTTATGTGACTTTCTTTTCCAAATTTGTAAAAGAAAAACAAATGATCTTATAAATCCGAGGGATTTATAAAGCCTTATTTATAAAGATCTTAAAGTCAGGGGACTTTAAACAGTCATCTTCAACTCTTCTTCAGTAGGCCATGTTTTGACAAACGCTTCAGCTAACCATTCAAACAAACTTTTGATAACTTTTTTAAAACTGTACAATCTTCAATATTAAATGCAGAATCTTCAGTCAGTAGACCTAGATCGACAAACTCAGTCTGATCCGGTTTTATATTCCTTCCACGATTATTCCACACCCTTAAAATCCATTTTCACACATATTCCCTGGACTTATTCTTGAACAAATTAGCCAAAAAAAGTTTAAGCTCTTACTTGGGTGGTGTACCGCCTCATGCACTCACTGCTGCCTTCCCTCTAGGGGTCTGTTTTGCCTTGAGTCTAGTTATAGGTCTAGAGACAACTATTGCTGGTCTATGAGAGACATCAGCATTGTCTTGCCTGTCATTTCCTTCACAGAAAGTCACTGTTGGTTCAGAAGACAATGAAGAATTAATTTTCTCAGTCAAACGTGAAGGAAATATTTTGGGGGAATGGGGGAGCTGGGAGCTGAAGGTAGACTTACTATTCTGGTGACATAGATCATTGAGAATACAATGGTTCAAAGTTCTCAACCTCAATGGGTTTCTCTCACACATCTCCATCAAGAGTAACAGGATCCATTCTTTACCAATGACTGTTCTTACTTTAATGGTCAACACCCTCCTAGGCTAGAACTTGAACTTTTGCTGTAATCCAGCCAATCTTATAAGGAGGTTTTGGTTTGATTTTCCAGAACCTGAGCTCTGTGGCTTCTGGAAAGCAGGTCTGATTCCACTGCATGCTTAGAAACATTTAGATTTTTCATGCACATCTGGAAAAGGTCAGATTTGTCATGAAGTTCACTGTTGTCCTTCACAGTATTCTGAGATACTAGAAGTTGCTTAATTTTATCATGGATTATTCCTATCCTTTGTGAATTTATCCAGAGATGCTAAGAGCAACTGACCAACATCATCATTTTCCTTATCTTTCCTTCAATGGTCAAAAGTTTCATATACAAGAACATCAAATGCATTGTCACTCATAATTGTAAATCAAATATATTTATGTCTTTAGGTTTGTAACATAGTCTACTAACAATGGTCTTTCTGGACTCTCAAGCTCCTAAGAGAGAGTTTAGTAACTGTAGGTGTTGGTGAGTTGAAAGGTCTATTCCAAATATGTAAAAGACTCATTCTTATACTTTTGCTGCTTTAGAACCTCTTCTAGCACTAAAATCTGTCCTAGCTGGGGTTCTCCAGAATTGCAGAATTTATAGAATTCATCTCTATAAATGAATGGAGATTTATTAGAATGCCTTACAGGCTGCTGCCCAGCTAGTTCAGCAATGACTGCCCATGAACAGAAAGTTCAAGAATCCAGGAGTTGCCCAGTCTCCAAGGCTGGGTGTCTCAGCTGGTCTTCAGTATACACTGAATGTCTACACTCTAATATCAGAGAAGGAATGAACTTCCTGGCAAAGGAGGGCAACCAAGCCAAGAGCAAAGGCTTCCATCTTCCATGTCTTTATATAGCCTTCCAGCAGAAGGCATAGCCCATATTAGATCTAGATTAAGGCTTGTTTTCCCACCTCAAAAAATCTGGATTAGAAGTAGATCTTCCCACTTAATTAAGCAGAAATCCCTCAGTGTTGTACTCTCTTGATATGGGATTCCCCCTCTGTATGCTGTGAATATCATTGGTTAATAAAGCAACTGCTTTGGGCCTTATAGCATAGCTCTAGGGGAACAGAGCTAGGCAGGGAAAACTAAACTGAATGCTGGGAGAAAGGAAGCAGAGTCAGAGAGGAGCCACGTAGCCCAGCAGGAGAGAGATGTCAAAACTTTGCTGGTAAGCCACTGCCATGTGGTGATACACAGATTAATGGACATGGGTTAAACTAATATTTGAGAGTTAGCCAATTAGAAGCTAGAGCTAATGGACTAAGCAGGGATTTAATTAACACAGTTTTTGTGTGATTATTTCAGGGCTGAGCAGTCAGGAAGCAACAAGAGGCCTTGTTCCAACACTCTCTAGTTTTAGATTTTAGATAATCCCAGATTTAGTCAAGTTAACAACCAAGAATAACCATACCAAATTCTTTGCCACATCAGGGTGAATGTAATTTTCTAGTGTTTGTGAAAAGATTTATCTTGATCTAACAAGGTCTTGTTTATAAGAGACTAGTTTTAAAAGGGAAAAAGTCATTTTAATAATTCCATTTGCTAAAGCAGGACTCAGAAAAATATGGGTGCTTCTTCTATATGCTTCTTAGTGATGTTCATGGACTTCATATAGTCACCACTTTATGATATTGAAATTTAGGCTGTAACAGAAATGGCTAATTATCATGCGGCTTGTGAATTGCAATATGGAAGATCTGAATCTGGGGGAGAAATCTTAAACTATACCTGGTCCTGAAGTTTCTTGCCACTATATTTAAACACAGAATTTCATAGTCCCCTCACAGTGGGGCATTCTAAAATAATAAAATTTTACAGAGATATTAAGCTTTTTATTTAAGAGTAATAATTTTAATAACTAAATTTGGCTAGTGTATTACTTTTTCATAAATATCCCATAGTTTGAGAAAGACACACATACTGTATCATATAGCCTTTCCAACGTTACATTTTGTTGCCATAGGGTTGATTTTTGTATTTGAATTGCTGTGAGAATTATAGATAGTAATACTGGGTTAGGGTGTGTCTGGGTGGAAGGGCATCCACAATTTGGGGGCTTATCTAAACTGAATAAACAGCTTCCTATTATTTTCAGGTGAATGAAGCTTAAACAACTCAATGGTGAGCATCCTCTCAGAGACTGTATAGAAACTATATGATTTATTCCTTAACTTATACTGCTGCAATAAGGTCTTCAAAGAGCAGGAATATTGTTTCATTATTGTTCTAACAGCCTTCTAAGCTGGAATTACTATCACCTCTTTATTGAACACTGACCTCCAGTATTCTTTTCCCAGGCTAAACATTAGTGCTTATTCAGCTAACTGTGTATGTTTAAATGAGAATATCAGGCAGTTGTTTTCTATGTGAGCAGAGACATGAGCTGAACATTCTGTGTATGGAAAAGCATCTTCTGTACATATGAAAGTATACGAGGCTATGACCTATTAGTGGAATTGTTAGTAGAATCTCATTACTCTTTCTATAGAAAATGGAAGGGCCTGGCTAATACTTGTCTAGTATGTGCAAGGCCTTGAGCTAAATAAATAAGTAAATTTTAAAAGGTCATAAGAAAAAGGAGTAGTGTAATCATGTGAGAGCACTGCTTGTGTAAATGAGACATTTTGTAAAGGTTCTTCAGATTATGCTTGCATGTGCACACATGCATGATTGCACACCTGAACGTGAGCTATTGTAGGATATAAAATAATTATATAAAATTATATAATTACATAATGGGGTATAGCTTTTGAAAATATTTAAAAATGCCTTTTCCCAAGGGTCACTTAATAATACTTTTGTATCTCCATAAATAATACAAACCATCATTATCCAAGAATGAAGAGAACACCTTCATTTCATTTTTAGTAATAATTGTATTATTTTATTACTATTTATTTATTGAAGTGGTACACACACATACCAAGGGGCACATGTGGAGTTTGGAGGACAACCTGTGGTACAGTCAGTGCTTTTCTTCGCCACATAGGTCATGGGGATCACACCCTGGCCAACAGTTTCCAGAGTGAGTGCCATTACAGGAGAGCCAACTCACTAGCCTAGAATTTCTCCATCACTGTGTTTGTGTCCTATACAGAGTCAGAGCAAGGATGTGGACTCATTGCCTGACATCATTCCTCTTCACTGGGGATTAAAGAGCAAAATCCACTCCACAAGTATGGAGCGAACCCAAGCCAAGTGTCAAGAGCAGATAATGCAAAACAAAATGATAAATAAATAAATAAAAAGCGTCAAAGAAGGAAAGACTATAGATTGTAGATTTATGGACAGAGTTCAAAAAGCAAAGCAAAGAGTAAATAAAGACCTAAGAGCTATGAGTTACGCTTGTCTTGGCCAGCACAGCGGATGATTAATTGGAGAGCTCTTTAGCCTCTCCACTCCTTTATGCAGTCATTCACTGAACAAATGGTTACTGAGCTCATAATTCCTGCCCTGGCACATATACACAATGCAGTCCACATTGATGAATAATGCAGAAATAATTGCTGTTTACACGGAGACAATGTTCATTATACTATAGAGGCTACAGATATTGCGCAACTGAAAAAGCAAATAATTGCAAATGGTGCCACGAAGGAAAACAAACTAAGAAATCAGTATGAACAATGGGCTTTATATTGTTCATCTTGCCTGGATTTCCTGTGGAAATATTTATGCCAGACATTCAGTATAGGTAAACCCAATCTTGAAAACACATGTTTAGAAGAAGGTGGATATTCAAGGTAGAGGAAAGTGTATTGGCAGTGTTTCTGAGGAAGCGATACAATCATATTGCTTTTATCTTGCAGCAAAATAAAAAAAAAGGAAGCAAATGGACTGGGTATGTGGAACTTAACGTAAGTGAAGAGGGCCAGGTGAAGGGTATGGTCTGCTGTGACCTTGAGTATTTAGCAAGTTCTTACTAAGTACAAGGCTGTTTTATGTAAGTCGATTTAAAAGTGAGTCAGAGATCAAGGCTCTCTGGCTTCTCCACTGTATACAGATTTAAAAAGGAAACAAAATAAGAAATAAATCATGGCTTCAGAGGCTAATCTTTGAATAGAAGAAAATAAAGCATGTTCAAAAGCAGAGGAGACTGGGGCTTTTACTTACAAACCTGTATATGAGACAAGTCTTTTTAAGGAATAAAAATGTTTGAAATGAAGTATGACTAAAGCAATTATAAATAAAAATATTCTAAGAAGAAGCTCTAGGGCAGAGGGCATACATGTCCATCAAGGGAAATAAGGATGGCTTTGTTCAATAAGCAGCAAGGATGGTGTGATGAGAATTCAAGAAATAGGCAGGACCATACCAAGCGCGATCTTGCAAACAATAGCAAGACCTGGATTTTTGCCATCTGTTTTCCAGATGTACCTGGTGGGTTTGAAGAAGCAGAGTAAACAGACCGACTTATATTTTGAAAGAACAGTCAGGGTATCATGGTGAAGATGAAAAGAAATAAGTGCACATCCCACCAAGCCATGATGCAACATAGACCTGGGTGGTAATGCCAGATTAGCAGAAGCACATAGGTAGGATCTATGTTTTAGAGACAGTGGAAATAATAATTTACTATATATCTCTATATCCAGACGGAGGCATTTAGGTTGGAGAAGCAAAAGCCTTTCCCCACTTTTATTAATTTTACTATTTCAGAATTTTGTGTATGTATATAATGTAGGGCGATTACTCTTTCACCCATACAGTGTTCCCTGTTTCCAAATCATCCTGATCAGTTCCTCTCCTTATCCCTAGAAGTCCTCTTCCAAGATGTGTGCCCACTGCACTGAATTATCTAGTAGAACCTGGTGGTGTCATCAGTGGGTATATAAATGAAGACCAAGATGCCTCCATTCTGTGGCTCTATTATTTCCAAGTAGTTCAATAATAAAATGTCGGGTCCCTGGGCTCCTTTTCACTCCTTTTCAGTCCATGATTGACCATTTATTGTCCTATTCTCTTTCTTTCCCTTTAGTTCTGGGGACAGAACCCAAAAGCTGTGCCTAATAGGCAAGTTTTCTACCACTGAGTCACATCCTCAGACCTATATGCTTCCTTCTCATGCAGAACCAGTTGAGGCATCCACAGCTGCTCTGAGTTCCAGATGCAATGGCTGGATCCTGTACTAGAATTGCCTTTGATGTCCTTTCTTCCTGTCTTACTGCTCTTACATTCTCTCCAGCTCCTTTTCTGCAATGTGCCCTGAAAAGTAGAGGGATTGTATAAATGATGTATTTAATGTTAATCATCCATCCATGACTTTTTCTCAGCAACATGAGCAGCCATGAGTCTCAGAATTCATCACTGTTCACTTGGAGATGTTTCTCCGATTGAGCCTGAGAGTTTGGTTTCTCTGTGGGCACACATATAAACATTACGAAGGCAGTATGAAGCTATGTCAGTTTGGCTAAAAAGCAATAATTAATGTTATTCTAAGGGCTATGGTTCTGCTCCATGCATAGGTCTACAGTATTAGGCGTGCATTCTTGTCTGTGGAGTATGTCTGAAATCCAAACAGAGAACAATTAGTTATCTCCAGAAGTATAAGGACACTACAGCGCAAGTGAGTTTAGTGCCAGTATAGCACAAGGGCACATACATTGTCTGGCAAGTTTGTTTCTAATAGATTGTATGTTTGGGGTAAGACTGTGATGCTTTATTTCCCTTCTTAAGCTGCATAGTATTTTCTGGGACTATGAAAATTAATCTGGAAGGAGGAAGCTTCTATTCCCATTGCAGCTTCATTTCTCCATATCCTGCATGCATGCTATGTGCAACCTTTATCTAGGCTCTTAGTATATGGTTCTGGTGGGCAACCAGGAAGAATAGTAAAAGCCTATTATAATTTTCAGAGCCCCATGAGACCTTCAAGTTCAAAATTTCAAGGACATGTACACTTCTGGTGGTGGGTTTTTGTTTAATAACCCATCATTACTGGGAACAAAGTTTTCCTAGCCTTGCAGGGTTATCTAAATTCAACCTCCTTTTTTTCTGAAAAAAGTAGACTAGATTTTAACAATTGGTGTGTAATAGCTGGATCATATGGTAACTCTAATTTAGCTTCTTGATTATCTCCACATTAGTTTTCACAGTAACTGGTCCAGTTGGCACTTCCACCAAGAGTGAGTGATGGTTCCTCTTTTACTACGTTCTAGATAACTGCATGTCATTTACTTTATTGATGATAGCCATTCTGATTAAGGTAAGATGTAATCTCAATGTATTTTTAACTTGCAATTCCCTGTTTTCTATTGACTATGCACAGTTTAAATTGTTTACCATCCATTTGCATTTCATTTGAAAATTTTCTTTTGTATACAGAGCCTATTTGTTTTGATTTTTTCTTGATATTCTTTTGATTGCGTTTTACATATTCTATCTATTAATCTTCTGTCAGATTGATTTTGAGATATATGGATAGGAAGATCAGAATTTAGTCTAAGACGCCATGAACTTAAAATAGTGACTGGAAAATTATTTACAAACTCAGAGTAAAAAGGCAAAACACATCTATAACACCAGATAAGCTCAGCATGAGAAACTGGAAAGGTGGCAGAGGCTGAAGTAAAGGAGATTGGGATGCATCAGGGAGGCAGTTGAAAAGTGCTGAGGATGAAGATCTAATTTGGTGAGTAGTCAGGAAGATGTGAACTCAACGAATAAGAAGGTTTTGTGGAAGATCAATTTGACTGCTTAAGTAGTTATACTAGTAAGCCAGCAATTTCAGGTAAAGCAAAGTCATTGTTAACAGGGAAGAGGTTGACTTGCTATTGCAGAGTCATGTTTTATTACCAATAGACTGACAAAAGGTGAAAATCAATGTTATTAAATGCCTTGTGATCCAGAGGTGCACTGTATAAGTACAGCCATCTAGGTGAAGATAATCAAAGAAAGTAAATGATGCATACCAATATAGCTTAAGTAACTTACCATCACAGATGTAGTTACAACTCTGAATGAGCAAGAAACCTGTAGAGAGGCTGGGCAGTGGTGGCGCATGCCCTTAATCCCAGCACTTGGGAGGCAGAGACAGGCAGATCTCTGAGTTTGAGGCCAGCCTAGTCTATAAGAGCTAGTTCTACAACAGGTTCCAAAGCTACAGAGAAAGCCTGTCTCAAAAAAACAAAAAAAAAAAAGAGAGAGAGAGAAAGGTTTAGAGAACAATGAGCAAAAATCTTGTCTGTAATTCTTACCAGTTTCAGAATTTATGCTTGTCTGTAAAAACATTAACACCATTATTTTACTTGAAAGTCCATTGTCTTCTTTAAAAAGACAATCAAAAATTAAAGTTTATGAAGTGAAAGTACAAAAACTATACAATTAATTTAATTTTTTTGTACAAAGAAATATAGGCTATAGTTTGGTAATATATTTTTTCTTCATCTGCTCTCACCAGGTGTAGTGAGGAACAATAGCATTGTCTTCATCAGCGCTTTATGATTCTAATCAAGCTTCCTTCATACAATGGTAGCTGGCCTGTTTATGGCTTCCATCTCAATGTTCTGGTCAAAGATTAATTCATATCACAGAACTCACAGAACACTTTCCACAGGAGAGGCTTCAGTCGAGTGGTAAAGATAAAAGCTTTACTTTAGAGAGATCAAAAGAAATTACAGTAAAGAGAGTCAATGATTAGACACATGCTCTAAAGAATTTTATTTTCTTTCATAAAGAACGAAGAGTGAGTGGGATCAAGAGGGACTTTTATCCTTATTTTTATTTTACCTTTTATTTGCTTTTTAAGACAGAAACATAACAGCATGTTTGTGGAAATGATTATGTAGGTGGGGATATTTGGTACAGAACAGTGTGTTTCAGTGGTGTAAAGTCCCTGGGTAGTGAGATTGTGAACATTCCCGTGGGCCAGGAATGAGTTTAAACTCAGCGCACTAGTTAATCTTTGATCAAACAAGACTCCATAGCACAGAAAAACAAGTTTGAATTTCATGGATCAGAAATCAGGATGAAGGTGAAAACTGATCAGAAAATGTGATGCTGTTTTTATTAAAATCATGTTATCATTTAATTTCTGGTTTTCTGGTGACTAGGGTTTCAGAATACATCAGTGACAGGGATTATTGTTACAGAACAACAAACGAACAAACAAACAAAAGCATGCAAAACAAAACAAAAACCCTATATATGAACCAGAAAAGGATTGAAAGGATTGGAGATTAGATTGGTCATTCCTATAAAGGCTGATAGTTTTAAAGTTGAAAACACTTCGGTAAGGGACCGTCATGCTTAGAAGACAAAAGTCAAATGACGAGTGGCATAGACAGGCAGACTGGGATGTTGACAAGTGTAGTCCCATATCAATTCGAACCTGGTGAGAATGTTTTAACATGTGAAGGACCCCTCCACATACTGGTGTCAAAGATTAAATCTAGAAAAAGATAGAATTTGATAGTGCCAAACATTTGTAGCATTGGTTGGTGTTTAGAGTATGCGTGTCCCCCAGTCTAAGATCCAGAAGCACATTGCTACATGCTCATAAATGGAATAGAGATCATGGTACCTTCTGATGTCTGATATCTGGTTTTAATAATTAATGAGCAGAAAGTGAGATTTAAAGTTTAAGGTAGAGTAGTGAATCCAATTTTGGCATGGGAAGTTCTCCTGTGTATGTGTTGCTTTTATTGGTTAATGAAAAGAAGCTGCTCTTGGCCAATGACTTAGCAGAACATACCCAGGCTGGAAGAGATATATACTGAGAGTCAGGGATTCCATGTAGCCACCAAAGGGGAACGATATGAACTGCCAGCTGGAACCTTGCTGATAGGCCACAAGTCTCACGATAAAATATAAAATAATGGAAATGGGATAATACTGGTTGTAAGAGCTAGCTAGCAATATGCTTAAGTGATTGGTTAAGTAGTGATTTAAATAATATAGTTTCTTAGTGATTATTTTGGGTCTGGGCAGCCAGGAACAAACAAACAGTCTCCCTGCTACACAACAGTGGGTTATTTTGGATAAAAGGAAAACTTCAAGGGAGAGTCACTACAGATTCCAAATATAAATCAAATGGGTTTATATTTCTACCGCAAATTTTATAACATCAGAGTTCTTCTATTATAGATAAGTATTTTTATGATTGTTATCTAAAATATGTACAATGATCAGTAATCCTAGATTATATCTTGATCAGAAGTATCAGTAATATGCAGAGCCAAAAATGCCCAAATATTCACAGCTAACCTGACATGCTATTCATTATTCGTTTCATTTTTATTAATTTATCAAAGCACAGAAATACTCAAATAGATGCATTTTAATATTTTTCAATATCTGAGACTTGAATTCAGACCAAAGGTTACTAAGAATATTTGCAATTTGCATTTTATGAACATTCTCTTACTATATCTTGGGAAGGTTGCATTAATTTCATGGGACCTATTGTTTTCAGTTCCAGAAAAGAATGATTATTCTCTTTTAATTTCAGTTTTCTCCATTATTTATTTCTGGATGCATTATAGTTTTGTAATAAGTAACACTGTGGTTTGACAGTGAGCACAGGCTCATTATTGGCCTGGAGTGATGTAACTAAATTTAATTTGAGTTTGACTCCTTCCCTACACTGGAGTAAAGTCTCTTTTACATTTTCTTGATTCTGATGTGAGATTTTAACACTGAGTTCATGTTACATGTGGGTATCTCTGAGGTCCGCATTTTAAATTTCCTAAGAGAACCTTGCTTGCTGACTCTTTGCCTTGCATCATGTCATTGATGACAATTCATGGATGGAACTAAGCAGAAGAGCAGAACTGGAGACCCACTGCAGGATTATCTTTGATTTAGGGTGCAGATCTTGCCTCTTTGAACAAAGGTTTTCACATTGTTTTCTACTTTTGGAATTGGTAAACACTATGGTTTCAACTCATCCATCTTATTTTTCTACACATTGAGAGTACTTTGTGTATTTCAAGAGACCACTTCTCACTGACTAAAAATGCAGTAAATACTTGCTGCAACCCCTCTTTTGTTGTTCCAATAAATCTTCTCATTAGAGCATCTAATTTAGAAACCTAGAAGGCAGCAGGGCATTGGGGACTGGAGAGCTGGCACATTGGCATGCATCCCTGGGGACTCTGGAGAGCTGGCTTGTTGGCATGCATCACCTAGGGACTCAGCAGAGCTATCATGTGGGTATGCATCCCACTTAGCTTCTTCCCTGACATGCTGTCTTTTTCTTTTCTTTTCTTTCTTTTTTTTTTTTTTTTTTTTTTTTTACATTTTAGTATCTGGCCCATGATGCCTAACCCAGATGGAGCTTTTGTTCCTCTTGTCAGACATAATTTGTCTGCTGGTTTCCTGCTGTTCTATTGCTTAGCCTTGTGTTTGATATTATCCAATTTTGCTCCCTGGTTCACCCACTTGGATAGAATCTAACGTGCTGACATTTTAGATCCTCCAACTCTCCCCGTTCCCCTATAGCCTGCCTTTCTTGGCAATAGCTCATTTGGAACGATAATGACTTTCCTCTTGGCCTCTTTGCTTGGCAAACTTGTGTTTCCCCTTTTCCATAGATGGCTTTACTGAAATATGACCCTGGCTGGAGTTGGAGACATTGTGTTTGCAATTATCTGGTTTGCCATTGGTAGTGAGGTATGCTATGGTCAACCACACAGCAGTAGAACTGCCTTTTCGAGCTCACTGAATGCCTCTCCAGCTGACATTGCCTGTTCCTTGGCCAGACACATCAGGATACAATCCAATACCTGCCATCCAAAGTGTGTAAAGAATAGCTCCATACCATTGTACAAGTGTGTGTGTGTGTGTGTGTGTCTGTGTGTGTCTAGGAACATAATTACGAATTTATGCAATTCCTGAAGAAAAACAAGAGTGCTTTAAATGGTTAAAATATGGGAAGCATTTCCACTTACAGCTTCCCTTCTTTTCTTTATACTTACCCTTCAAACCTGAAGCCCATTCTTCAGTGAAATGGCTTCCTAAAGGCTACTGGTAATGATGTCTCAGAAAGCATTGTTTACCAGTTACAACCGCTTAAACCTGATATGCAAATCAGCAAAACCAGTTTATCCTCTTCATAACCCTTCATTATTTGACCATTTACAAGTTCCTCTAGAAGCTCTATGTTCAAACTTTATACACATTTTCTGAACAATTTCATTGGTGCCTTCTGTTCAATTACAGTTGCTATAGTTGGAATATGAAATGACTTTCCAAAAGGCTTAGACTTGCCCCCCCTCCCAACTTGTGGAATTATTTTGAGAAGTCACAGAAACTTTTGGAGTTGGAGCCTAGTGGAAGGAAGTTGGTAAGGAGGAGTATATCTTTGAAGTTCTATCTTGTCCCTGTCTCTTTCTGTGCTTCCTGAACACCATAATGCGATCTATTCAGCCCCATTCTCATAAAAAAAAAAACCTTTATGAGTTGAAATACCCCATGGATTGTTCATGTCAGAATGTTTGTCACTGTGACACGAACCTAATAAGGCATGCCTTTCCTGATGTATGCCGTTCCCAGGACATTTTCTGTCCTTAGGAATCCATGCACTCATATTACCAACAGCAATCTACAGATTCAGTGCAATACCCCATCAAAATCCCAGCAAAAATTCTTCACAGACCTCGAAAGAACAACACTCAATTTCATATGGAAAAGCAAAAAAGCCAGGATAGCCAAAACAATCCTGTACAGTAAAACAACTTCTGGAGGTATCACAATCCCTGACTTCAAACTCTACTACAGAGCTACAGTAAAGCAAACAGCCTGGTATTGGCAGAAGGACAGGAGGACCAATGGAACTGAATCAAAGACCCAGATATCAATCCACACACCTATGAACACATGATTTTTGACAAAAAGCTAAAAATACTAAATGGAAAAAAGGAAGCCTATTCAACAAATGGTGCTGGCACAACTGGATATCAACATGTAGAAGAATGAAAATATATCCATGTCTATCACTATGCACAAAACTCAGATCCAAATGGATCAAAGACCTCAACATAAAGCCAACCACATTGAACCTCAAAGAAGAGAAAGTGGAAAGTACACTTGAGTGCTTTAGCACAGGTGATAACTTCCTAAATATAGCTCCAGGAGCACAGACACAGAAAGAAACAATTAAGAAATTGGACCTCCTGGAACTGAGAAGCTTCTGTAAATCAAAGGACATGGTCAACAAGACAAAACGACAGCCTACAGAATAGGAAAAGATCTTCATCAACCCCACATTGGACAGAGGGCTGATCTCCAAAATATATGAAGAACTCAAGAAATTGGTCATCAAAAGAACAAATAATCCAATCAAAAAATGGGGTACAGACCTAAACAGAGAACTCTCAGTAGAAGAATTGAAAATGGCTGAAAGACACTTAAGGAAATGCTCAACATCCTTAGTCATCAGAGAAATGCAAATCAAAACAACTCTGAGATTCCATCTTACCCCTGTCAGAATGGCCAAAATCGAAAACAATGAGGACAATTTATGCTGGAGAGGTTGTGGGGAAAAGGGAACACTTCTGCATTGCTGGTGGGAATGCAAGCTGGTACAACCCCTTTTGGATGTCAGTGTGGCAATTTCTCAGAAAATTAGGAAACAACCTACCTCAAGACCCAGCAATACCACTTCAGAGTGTATACCCAAAGGATGCTCAATCGTGCCACAAGGGCATGTGCTTAATTATGCACATAGCAGCATTGTTGTCATAGCCAGAACTTGGAAACAACCTTAATGCCCTCGACCAAAGAATGATAAGACATTTACACAATGGAGTACTACACAGCAGAAAAAATAATGACATCTTGAAATTTGTGGGCAAATGGCTGGAGCTAGAAAACATATTGAGTGAGGTAGTTCAGACCCAGAAAGACAAATATCAAATGTATTCATTCAGAAGTGGCTTTTAGACATAAAGCAAAGAAAAACCAGCCTACAATTCTCAGGAACCTTGACAGCAATGAGGACCCTAAGAGAGACATACATGGATCTAAACTACATGAGAAGTAGAAAAAGACAAGATCTCCTTAGTAAATTGGGAGCATGGAGACCATGGGAAAAAATAGAAGGGGAGGTAGAAGAAGGTAGGAGAGCATAGAAAATTATATAGCTCAATAAATAAAAAAGAATCCATGCATACAACTGAATTCTGAATGTCCCCATCTGAGTATTATTAAGGCACTTAGGAATTAGCTGCTCTTAACAAGACAGCTCTTCCTCAGTGATTCCCAACTCTGAATCACCATAAGTTAATTGCCCAAACTAGAAAACAGTCATTTTTCTTCATAAAGATCTCATAGGTCACTAGTGTTTATGTTGTGCTTTCTCAGAAGCTGCCCACACCACCCTTCCTCATCTTTCACTCATTTCTGACTCCAGGGATCCATCATACTTTGCCTGAATGCATTTTAAAACTGTTTACTCTTTTAGCCCATTATGTAGTCAAATTATTCTTCCAAAATGAAATTGAAACAATCACTATTCTGTTAATAATTGTCTGCCTTTACCTTGGGATCTAGTATTTACTCTGTGAGTGAAAGGCCCTCCATGTTCTACACAGACTTATACTTTGCATCGAGAAGTTTTACCCTCCAATTTTCCTTTTTTGTTTTTATCTATTATATATGTTTTTTTACATCATGTGTCTTGATCCGATTTATTCTCCCATCTCTGCCCATCTTACCTCAGCTCCTGCACCCCCCCAAAAACAAAACAAAATTTAAGGCCAAAAAAGGGAAAAAAGAAAGATGAAAACAAACCTGGTCATCTGTAGTCCTTTCTGTACACAGCCTCCTCTATAAGTCTTTCCCTGTACTACAGCCTTTATCTGCCACACAGTTTTGACTTCAGTGTTGGTGTTTGACCTAGGAAGATACACATAGACACATTCACAAACACATGCACACATATATGCACACATGCACAAGCTTTGTTCCTTGCTTCTGACTGTGCCTGGTTAACTTCTCTAATATTCCACACCTCAAGTTGGATGTGACATCACTAGTGTACACTTGCTTTATTTAAAACAGGCCTCTAGGTATGTGAAGGAAGCAAACGGATCTCTTCGTATACTTTTATTTATTTGACTTATTTATTTTACATCACCACCAAAGGTCCCCTCCCTCCTTTCCTCTCATCCTCTCCACAATTCTCTCCCTCAATCCCCTCCCCCAGTTCACTCCTTCTCTATTTTAGTTCAGAAAGGGGCAGGCCTCCCATGACTATCAGTAAACCATGGTATATCACATTGAGGTAAGGTTAAGCACCTCCCTTCACATTTAGGCTGGCAAAGTAATCCAGTATAGGAATTATGAAAACAATCATGGCGTATTCAAATGGTGCTGTTCCAACCCCAATATCAGCTCCGCTGGGAAAAGTGCTCCTTCATTTCCTCACCTCCATTTGTACTTTCTCATGCAATTTCAGGCTCTCTGAAGTTATAACTACTATTGTTTTTTCTTCTAAGTAGAAAAATAATACTTTGTTAATAATCGGGATGGACACCTAGGTTGAACCCATAACTTATTGATTTGAATACTATTTAATAAACATGGTTGTACAAGTATTTCTAGTAAATACTGATTTAGTTTTCTTAATATACCTATCCAAAATATGTCTAGATGGATGAAAAACATGTGGTGTTTAGTTGCTGAAAGTTAGTCTCTTAGCAGGCAGAGTAAGAGATATTCCCACCAAGAGTGTCTCAGCGTTCAGTGTTCATCCTGTGTCTTTACCCATGTATTGTTTTATTGGTTGAAGAGTAAAATGGAGCCCCAATCTAGTTTTTACATTGCAGTGTCCTATTTTTTAAGTTTAATGCAATTCTATTTGCCAAGGTTTGCTATTATTAATCATAACAAAGTAATACATTTTCAAGTTCCTTCTTCATAGGGTTTAGATTCAGTCTTCTACATATGAATATCCAGTTTCCAAAGGCCTTTGTAAAGAGGCCATCTTTTTCCCAACCTGTATTTTGGCATATTTATTGAGAATGAAGTGACTACTGATACGTTGGTTTATTGTTGAGTCTCCTTTTCTATACCTCTGGTCTCTGTCTTGTCATTATCCTCTGTAGTGTAACTCGGAAACCTGATGTGGAAGTGCCTCTGCTGTTGCTCTTTCTACTCAAGATTCTTGGGCTATGAACAGCCTTTTTATACTTTTGCATAAATTTTAAAACCTTTATTTCTTGGAAGCATGGTATTGGAGCTAAGTCTTTAAATCTTTACATTAAATTTTTAGTTTGTTTTTTTCTAATAAGTAATGTTCACAATATTAATACTTTGACCCACAAACATAGGAAATCATTCTGTAGTCTATTATGTTTAATTTCCTTCTTTGGATTTTTAAAAGCTTTATTCCTTGAGGTCTATAACCTCAAGAATTTAACTTTATTTCTAGGCATTTTCCAGACTATTATAGATAGGATTTTTTTCTGAGTTTCTTTCTTAGGTGGTTCATTATTTGTAGCCATTGATTTTTGTATCTTGCTATTTTTCTGATAGTGTTTACCTGTCTAATAGCTCTCTACTTGGAACCTTTAGAATCCTTAAAATTTAGGATCATATGATCTTCCAACAGGAATAATTCTACTTCTTCTGTCCTATTGAAATCATTTCATTTTTTCACGGAATGCATTATTAGTATTATTCTAAATTTGTTTTATAGTGTCGCTGCCCTTATTTGAATATAAAGTTTGATATATCATTTCCTGTTAAATGAGGTTTTATTAAAAAGATTTACAAACATGCAAGGGATACATTTATACAGATGCTGCGCCCAATTTTTTTCACTTATCTGCGTGTTGTTGCGTTACTTCAGATAGAACAGACTATTCAGGAACCGGCTTTATTTTTGCAGTCTGCAATTATGAGACCATGTCTGTTGCTGTTCTCGGCAGAGTGGTGTCTGAATGACTTCACTTTCTTTTACACGTTCAGCAAGTGATGTTCAGATTTCCCTTGTAGAACTCTTGCACGTCTGCAAGCCATCATAAGGGAGGCCAAAGATGCTCTTTTGATTTCACTATTACCAATCCTGCTTTCAGTTTGTTCCAGAAAAATCAAGTAAACAGAGCAGTAAGGTTTCCAGATCTTATGAAACATAAGTTAGCTGATAATAGCCGTCTTAACTAGTGTTTATACCACGTGACAGAGAATTGGCAGCCCTTGTATCTGCACAACTATAGAATATCCCCGAGGAAGAGCAAATAACACGCAGTATTTCAAAAGGCTAGTACTTGAACGCTTCTTGATGGCCTAATAAGTTCCTTCACATCACTTGAAACTTCGTGATTCGGTGCTGCTTTGGTGGCGGGGACCAGCAAGGCTGTTCTGCCACATCTGCTTAGCTGCTGTGGCCATCAGCATTCCACGGGAGTCAGAGCAGCCTCTGGACAGATGTGTGTCAAGCCCCAGCACAGCAGGTGTGTTCTACTTGACTGCTACCATAACATTCATCAAGAGATGAATGATTAATGATTGAGTTCCCAAATGACTTAAATATGTCTTTTAAATACACATGTCTTTTAATTTTGGCCCTGGGGCCTTATGGGACTATAGCATTTTAATCAACATTCACCAAGACTTATTTCTTGGGCCTGCTAGATACTACCTAGTTGCATAGTATTGAAACATGCAACATGTGCAATTTCCCTCACAGGCCAAAATCAAATACTTATAATCATGCTCACATATGTTAACATGTGCAATGCAAGAACAAGTTTGTACGGTCTCTTTGTACTTGGCAGCATCTATATAGACAGTAATATTTTCTTTTCTTTTTTTGTTTTTTGGTTTTTCGAGACAGGGTTTCTCTGTGGTTTTGGAGCCTGTCATGAAACTAGCACTTGTAGACCAGGCTGGTCTCGAACTCACAGAGATCCGCCTGCCTCTGCCTCCCAAGTGCTGGGATTAAAGGAGTGCGCCACCACCGCCCGGCTTAGACAGTAATATTTCTGTATGTTCTTTAGCTGCCCACGCCAGGGAAACATCACAGAACTTAGATTGCTTCATCACACTCTTTCTCTAAGTGTGGTCTATAGGCCAGCTGCATCAACGCCACCCAGTGTATGCCATAAAATTCAGATTTCTGTAACGCACTCAATTCTTATTAAATCCCAGGTTAGATCTTGAAAAGCAGCATTTCTTCCCTCGTCAGATTCCATGTTAAGTGGAGTGCTCTTTAAGAAACCTCGAAGTGGGTGCTTAGTTAAAATTAGATTTATTTTTACACAAGGTAAAGGAGGTCACAATTTGTAAATTTTATTTCTGATGGCGTCAGGCATTGTACAGTACAGCAGAAAGAATTCCAAATGTCACATGCATCACTGTTTTGCTTAAGAACAGTGTAACCATCTGGAGAACATTGAACCAATAAAGAAAAATTACCTACTGACCCTTACAATGTGATAAGTGTTATTATTGGTTTCTGAAAAAATGGTGGGGGGGAGAAAGTTGATACTTAACTCTCATCCTGTATCTCAACCTGTCCTTAAACTCTCAGCAATGTTCTTGCTTATCCTACAGAGTGCAAAGATTACAGAGTGAGCCGTCATGCCTGAGTCAGTTGTTCTCAATGATGCTTCAGTGGCTACAACTGGATTTTAATGTTGTTTTCTTCTATAAATATCAGTTCTGCTCAAGTTCATACATGCAAATGATTTGAAAGCATAGACTTGTGCACTAATGTCTACTTATATTTTTTTGTATTTCCATATTTACATAATCAAGCACACTGACATGTGGATATCTAGACCACATTGACGAGAACATTTACATTGAAATGTTGGATATGTTTACATATGCATGAATGCCTCAACAGAAATAAACTCACATACATGCAGAAAATACACAAATCCCAGACATATGTGGATACTCTTTTGTATAATCCTGGAAACATACATATATATTTTCTGATAACCATAATTTTCGTAGGAAGCTATTATACAAATTGAAAACTATAATATTTGGTTATCACTCACCTTTTTCTTTCTGTGGTAACGTGATTTTCCTCACAAGTCTAAAAGAATTTATACTGTTAATATCACTACTCATAACTTCCCACTTCTGTTTTTCTGAAACATATAGTAACTGTAGACTATATATTATACATGTATCATGTAATATACAATATATACATATAATATATGTATAATGTTCTATAATTTTAGACTATATAGTCCAATAAATATCAGACATATATAATACATGTGTAATATATTATATATATTTTAGACTAGATGCATTTTAGACTATCTATAATACATATAATATATAATATTATACACACACATATATATATATACATCTAAATACATGCAAATATATTATTTGGCTACCCTGATAAGAGAGTCTAAAAAGTTAATGGATGTCTGCACATAGAAATATCAAAATAGAATAACAAAGGTAGCCAGTGAATTGGAGGAATAAAGAGATGGAATGATATCACAATGGACAGGCTTGCATGCAAAGCCATCAATGTATTCTGTGAAAACCTCATGGAGAACACTTTTAAGTGGAATCTTGCAGAGTCTGAATTACACAGTTGCATATAACCATGGTTTCGGTTGGAATTCATTTTCTTTACTTTGGATAATGATGTATAAAATCTGTCATTTTCATAAGTAAATAAGCCTCTAAAAAAGATCGTGACAAAATCTCTTCCTTCAAGCATGTGTTTATTTATACATGGAACCAGGAAACTCTTTACAAGTGTATTATCCTGTGTGAATTTATTTTTCTTTCCTGAACTCTCCCAAACTAGAGCAGGGCAAAGGAAGGAAAAGAATTCCTAGTCCTTCTGCTATTGCTTTATGTGGATTCTTAAAATTACTGAGGAATGCTCCTATAAAATGCTTGAAATCCTAGATATTAAACTTTGAAATTAGAATTTAAGGATTACCTGAAATCGTAACATGCAAAAAGCTTAGACAGGAAGATTGCAATCATAAAGCCCGCCTTGGATATGCAATGTGCGATGGGCTAGCCTGAGACACATACTACTTCACATCTGAGAACTTGTGTTATCAATAAAATCAAATATAAAAACAAACAAAAACAATTTATAGAAAGTAAGTCTCATTATTGTATGATATCATAATGGAAATTTTGATTTGGTTAAAGCAATCAAAATTCTTAATTTGCAATTATTATATTGAAAATTCTCTTATTACAAAAAAATTAAAAAATGTTTCATGTACATATGATTTTGTACTGTTATTTAGAATATTGGAAGAAATCCTGTATGCATAAAACTTTATAACAAAATGCAAAATAACAGAAATAAGTGTAACTATTATTGTACCACTACAATATAAATTTAATTTTAGTATTCTAAATTAATCAAACTGAGCCAGCTTAAAAGAAATTATTCTTATTTGCTGCAGCATGTCTTTAAAATCATGGCACCACACGTGCAAATTAATTCAAAGGAAATTTTTATCCATTTATTTCTGTTTGTAAATTCCAATTTGACATTTACATAGTTCGAAACCTTTTACATGAATAATTTCAGAAGCCAAATTGAACACTATTGATCAAAATTGATAATATTTTATTGTATCAGTTAATATATAAAGATTTCTTAAAGATAAAATATATTATTTTTAAGTAAATTCAGTCTTCAGATGAACAAAAACTAATCAATCTTTAGTTAACTGATTTTGTCCTTTTCTTTCAGAACTGAAAAGTAGATGTATATACAATATTTAAATTCTTTTGTTTGTCCCCAACTTTATTTTGACTTCATGATTGCCAATTTGTTTTAATTTTCTTCTCCTTAATATTCCATTTACTGATTAGATGCTACATTACTCTTCAGTTTATTTTGAGAAAGGATGCTATCATTTTATTCCAGAGTATTGAGGAATCGTATGCTCCCCAAGATTTATAAGATCACTTACAAGTTAAATTTAAGAAAAAAGAAGATAATGAAGTTCCATATTTACTTAAGAGCTAATATTACAAATCTTATTCCTAGAGCTACAGCGGAGCACCAGCTGCAGTCTTCCACTCCTGTCCACATCTCCTGTGGATCCATACACCAGCCCCTCCTACTCCCGACTTGTTGCTGGGTCTCAGTTTTTAACTCCAGCAGGCATCCCTCCTAAGCCACAGCCACACCTGCCAGAACCAAGTAGGCTCTCACACACCTCTCTCTGTTCCCCCCATGCAATCCCTCAGTCTCATCCCCAGCTCTGCAGCAGAACACCAATGAAGCATTCCTTCCCCTCAGCCAACATCTCCTGTGCATCACACAGAGACCATCCCTTCCCCCACTTGTCGCTTTGTCCTATATCCCAATCGCTGCAGGCATCCCCTGTCTCATCCCCAGCTCTGTAATTATAAAACTGCGACGATCTCCCTTTCCTCTCTGACCCTATCCCTATCCGCAAGTGATCACAGAGAACTTCTCCGGCAGCCTTCCTTACCCCAGTATCTCAGTCTTCAACATCAGCAAGTGATCCATGTGAGCACATGAACTGAACAGGCCAGGAAAACAGGCAGCATAATGTTTAAGTGGAAACTTCACCTTGCTCCACTCCTCCCATTCCAGACCCCCAATCCTGAGAAACCCTACCAAGGGCCAGCCCTCCTCCTGAGAATCTCAAAACCAGGCCTACAGAGACCTGCCACGTGGTTCCTCCTCCTTTCCCCTAGACCACCTGGGTGTTGTTTGGCTCAAATTAAACCTGGTCTTATTAATTTGGCCTGATCTGATTTATTGCATTGGTGGAGAGATTTGATATCAAGGTACAGAAAGCATTTTAAAGACAGCCATCACACTTTCCAACTATCTAGACAGGAAACAGAAACCAAAGAACAAAACACTCTCTCAACAGACAAATCCAGAAATCATCCCAAAGTCAGATGCCACGACACCAGCACACAAACACAATAAACAACAGACAGGATAATATTTCTTCACTAGATCCCAGCCATCATATCACAGCAGGCCCTGAATATTCCAACATAGCTGAAGCACAAGAAAAAGAAAGGAAAAAAACACCCTTAGCCTCTCATCTCTCTCCAAACCTTGCTGCATCTCAGAAAGCTCACCAAAGGAGGACCCCTACCCCAGAGATGCTCAAGTCCACTCCCATAGGGTATTCAAACTGCCCCCAGAGAACAAACGGATATCCAGTCTTCCTTTCTTATTTACTCTCTGAAGGGCTGGAAAGCCATTCAGGAGTGTGGTATCTATTAAACCTGGGCTTTTTCTAATTCAGTTTTATTTGGTTTGATTTGGATTATTGTGTTGGCAGAGAGACTTATCAGTGTGCAGAAACTTTTCATCTGGAGGTCCCATCAAAGGGTTTTTTTTTTCTCCTACTGGCCCAGGGCCACGTGGTGGGAAGGCACCCTTTCTCCACACCTGCTCCCTACCAGGCTAAGATTGACTTTCAAGTGGGTTAGCTGCCTTTTCCAAGTCGTTACCTTAGAGGCTCAAGGTCTCCTGTGATTTTCAGGGTGCTTTGCCTGCCAAAGACGTGGTCGTGCCAGGCCCCCGACCTGTTATGGGGACAAGGACATGCCTCGTTCTATGGGACCCCTTTTCCAGAAGATGTTCTGTTCAAGGGACTATCCCACACACCCCTGTTTTTTTGAGCCAAAGCCTACCACAGTGGATGTATTTTGCTAGGTTTCAGGTCCCAGCACAGACTTGCAGGATGGGTAAGTTGAAGTCAGATCCCCAAACACCCTTTGGCTGCCTTTTACAAAATCATATTAAATTGGGGCTCTCTGACACCATACACCCTAAACGCCTAAAAATTCTTGCTGGTATGGAGAAAAGTGGACAAAACTCCCATATGCCCACGGTTTCTGGTATTGCACTCCAATCCTTCCCTCAGTGGCCAGTGTCTCACAACACTAGTCTTGTTGTCTAGGGTCATGGTACCTCCAGATTCCCACCTATCTAGAGATTGGGACCCCAATAAAAAATCCCACCCTAATCATCCTGCCAGAGACAGTGGCCACTGTACCCCCTGCTTCACCTCTCTTGCTGTTTGCTGTTCGTCTTCCTCTCTGTACTCCTGTCTGGCATGTGATCTGGTCACCCTGGGATTCTCCCTGCAATGACTCTATTCCCTCTTGCCTCCTGCTCTGAGCTGCATAGGTGTTCTGGCCTTTTGTTTCTGCTTTCTCTAGTCAGCTAGAACGGTGGGTCTCACCTTCCTGATGGTGTGACTCTTCAGTACAGTTCCTTATGTTGTGGTAAACCCCGAACATTTTTCCATTGCTACATCATAACTGTAATTTTGGTACTGTAATGAGTTCACTGCCAGTCTGGGCTATATAGTAAGTTCAATCCTGAGCTTTACAGTAAAACATCTTTCTAAAAAGTAAAATCAAAACAATAAAAACCATTGACAATTCTTATATACTAATACAAAGTAAAATCGGTTTAGTGGTATAATACTTGTTTAGTGTATGTAATGGCCTAAGTTCTAACACCCTATAACACTGGACATTAATAAGTATAAACAAAATTTTAAGAGAAACATGATAGAAAACACAGAACCCAAGTCTTGACTTTTTTCTTATATTTTATTGTGTCTTCCTTTTTGGAGGGATAGTGATTTAAAATACTGTCACTTTCTTTTTATAGGAGAAAGGCTAGTGGGCAAATTATATATAAACTGATTAATATGCAAAATATTGCTTTATGGCTTCAAATATAACTGCTCATCAATTTGATAATTGTTATATTAGCTTCACCAGACATCTTCTACAGAAGCCATTTAACTTTCTCTAGCAAATTTGTGGTCATTCACTTAATATTTATTTATTTATATTTTATATGCATAGTGTTTCTCCTATAAGTGAATTGCTTGTGTGCCTGGTGTTTGAAGATACCAGAAGAGGGAGCTGAACTCCCTAGAATGGGAGTTACTAACACCTGTAGTCCCCTAAGTGAGTAATGGGAACTGGAAACAGGTCCTCTGCAGGACCACAAATCTGCTATTAACTGCTGAACTGTATCTCTAACCCCCAAATCTGTGGCCTTTGGACAAAGTCCCCGATGCTCAAAGAATTACCATCTTTACTCTCCCTTTAAGGGTATGTGAGGAAAGAGGAAAATGCTCAGGAGGAGCAGAAGCCTGTGGTTTGAACCCCGACTCTGCCAATGATTAAATGTGTAACCAAGGATGGGCTCATTCAAGTCTTCATGTTTATCCTAACCATTTAACATTTCTGAAGAATCATTTATGTGTCAAATTCATGCATATATGCATACATACCTGCATATATATATTCATTATACATACACACACACACACACACACATATATATATATACATTGTATTTGTTTTATCATTACTCTAATCACTTTAGCAAATATAAAAAAATAAAGCTGGTAAAGAAAGGATTTGTTAAGGGTGAGGAGATATATACACAGTGAGGCTCATAGGGAGTAAGACCCTCTGCAAACAGAAGGAGGCTTTGGAAGCTGAAGCTCTGTTTCTACTAGAAGACTCGGGGTTTTCACAGTCTTTGTTGAGGGGGTTCTTCTTCCCCAGTTTAGGGTTGGTCAGTGCACAGGCTGATTTTGTGTCAACTCGACACAAGCTAGAGCCATCAAAGAGGAAGGAGCCTCAGTTGAGGAAATCCCTCAATGAGATCCAGCTGTAAGGCCCTTTCTCATTTAGTGATCAAGGGGGAGGGCCTGGCCCATGGTGTGTGGTGCCATCCCCAAGCTGTTGGTCCTGGACTCTATAAGAAGGTGGGTTGAGCAAACCATGAAAGCAAATTAGTAAGCAGCTCCCCTCCATGACTTCTTCATCAGTTCCTGCCTCCAGGATCTGGCCCTGTTTGGGTTCCTGTTCTGAACTCCTTCAGTGTTGAATAGCACTAAGCCAAAAGAACCCTTTTCTTCCCAGCTTGCTTTTTGGTCATGATGTTTGTTGAAGCAATAAAAACCCTAACTAAGACAGTCAGTTTGAACAAAGATAAGCAGGCTAATAGACTCTGAGGTTTGGGTAAATACATTCTGGGCAGACTTTGAACTTGTCAGGCTGGCCCACAGACTGGGCAGGGGATCGCCGCTGGGAGAAGAAACCTGCCAGGTCTTTGGTGTAAGCTTCACGGCTTTTGTCTCAGGTGAGAAGGATGAAGAAGAAACTAATCATCTTGGAAATTCGCCATCTTTATTACCTAGTCATGGCCTCTCCACCTATCTGTCTTTCTAACAGGGATTCAAACAATTAGTCCCTGGTTCCCCACTGTCAGATGTCACCCAGACTGCATTTTGGGCTTTCGGGCTACAGATGGCTCTAACTCCTTCCAAAGCTGGCACAAGTAGCAATGCAGATGGGACAGCAGTTAGAGTGCTCAGAGGAGGGTCGATGTACAGAGGGCCAAGATACAGTTTAACCGATGGCAGAGATCCAGAATGTAAGATAGTCATTCGATGGCAGCGCACCCATGGAGCATGCAGTGTGAGTAAGATAGCATCTCTAACATAACATTCAAAAAGTCAGATTGTTAGTACTAAAATAATTCCTGCTAAGAGTGCAATTAAGAAAAGAGGAGAATGATAGGCAAGAAAAACATACAAAGCACCATTGGCAGACTTTGTGGCATGCATTAGCAAGACTTATGTTTTATTTGCCGCTGTTCACTAGACAATGTTCCCCCTGGAGGAGGCTGTCAATTGACATAAGAGCTGGAGATGCTTTTCACTGCCCAGTGTTCAGTTTGGAAGTCAGTCTTTGGGTCTCCTTAATCACAACCTTCTAGGTAATATAAAGAGATGATGTTAAGAAGAAAAACAAGTCTTAACATTATAATCAACATGTCTTGTTTATTAAGGTGAAGCGTAATTGCACAGCTGGCTGAACTGTGTTCCAGAGCCCTGCAAACAAGTCAGAGAAATTGTTTTCTTTATACCGAGATTGACATATGTTTTGTTTGACAGATCAAAGTTTAACAGCGCAATTGACTGTTCGCTATACTAAATTCTTGCTTAAGGGTCAAAGCCCTTGATGCTATTATGTGCTATGGTATTAAAAATCCAAGTAAGCTGTTAGGATGTAAAAATTGAGAATTTTTTTTTGTGAGAGAGGAAATATGCTAAATGTCTTTTCAAAATAAAGGCCAGAAAGGTTACACAAATTGTGGGGCAGAATACATTATTTAGAGTATGTAAAAAATGAAGCTTGGGTAGGTACTGACTTAAAAAGATATGACCAATTATGATTTATTTTTAAATCTTTCATTTCTGCAAAAGCATTATCTAAGTATTCTACAGTCATTTAAAATAGTAGGTTAGTGCAACTGACCCTTCGGGTTTTCGTTCAATAACCATACATGGAGGCCTGTGCTATTTTCCATCTTGCCCTCTAAGACCCACGAGAATGTGGGGCATTGTTGTGGTGTCCAGCTGCCCTCACTCCCCCTGACTGACAGAGGAACTTCCTTGTGGTCTGTAATTGACAAGGATGTCTGTGTTCTTTCTGGCTGGTGGGTCTTCACAGAAGCAGTAGAGGTATAAAAGGTTGCTGGGCAAAATAAAGGTTGCTGTTCTTCCAACTGAAAAGAAGCCTCCGTGTCTCAATCCCGGCACCCCCCGCCAGTCTTGGCTATCCAGGCTGCGCTGGCTGCAGCAGGGCATCTCTCAAAATGTATTGTAACTTGAAAGAGTCACATGTCCTCTTACTCACAGAGACCTTTGAGATGCCACTGAATGGAATCTAACCACTGTCTAGACTACCAAAGGGAAGGTCAACACAGAGGGGAAATCTCTTCCACATTTCCAAGAGAAACAAGGGTTCTGCATGGCCATGGCCTGTGACATCTCCACATAAAGGTAAAAAGGTGAGACTTCTCTTGGGCTGAAGAGACCATGCGCACCACATCTTCAAATGCCTTGACAATAGAAAGAAATTTCCATAACCAGCATGGTCTTTTACGCCAGCAGGAAATATATGGAGGATTTAATTGAGTGGTATGTTTCTTTAACATGCCAAGGGACTGCATGATCATTAGGAGACGGTACTTGAACAACTATTTTCCACTAATGTGTGTGTGTGTGTGTATGTATGCATGTGTGTATATGTATATATACATATATGGGAATAATATATGTCACAAATTATTAAAATGTGTCGTGTCCTGCAGCCTCACAGGCCATGCTTGCTGTTTATAAGAAGCTGCCAATATGTTTCTTTCAAACTCACTGGTTTAGGGAAATCATTCAGGATACCAAATTGGTACCCCTTGAACATTAATGGACAATCCTATTAAACAAACAGATAAAACCTGAGATTCTGTTTCTATTTTAGATTACCAATTAGATGCTGATGTCTAGTTGTAACCTAAGCAAGTAGAATCTAGATTTCACTCAAGTTTGACCCATAGTGTCCACTCCCACAGAACATTACTTTTGGTACATGGGGAAGCGCATTAATTTCTGAAAAGGCACTGCCAATTGTACAACTACTCTAACTGACTTACCTTGCATAATAAAAAGTGATTTGTTTATTATATTATAAAACTATCACAAAACTAAATTTAAGTTTTACTAATATTACAAACCAAAATTAAGGCAATGTACAATATTATGGTTATATTATATACTATAATATTGTTCATTTGTCTAAAAATACCATCAGAGTCAAAACATTCCATAATTATGAATGTGAGTTGGTATGAAAAGTTTAAGTATGATAGGAAGAAGTTAACATTATATTTTTCCATAGATCTGTTACAAATTATAATCTGTGGAAACTATAGCTGAAGGCCTGCTAGTCTTCTTTATTTGAAAATTGTCTCCTTCATATCCCTTATTTGTACGCTGCACATCTGCTTTAGCATATTTTGAAAAATTCTCACATAAGGCTACATAAGTTCTCCAAAATTTCTGAAGTATCCTCACCTTTTTTTGTGGTGGTTACCATGATCCCAAATTGTGGAATTAATTGGTAGCTACTTCCTTTGGAGCAAGAATTCTCATTAGGGAAGTTTTAACATTTTCTCTGTACACATGATGTCATGGTAATATCAAGAGTGAAATATCTGAATTCATACTAACACACTAAACATAAGCTAACATAACTTTAACACTATAAAAATGTTATCACACAAAGGACTGTCTATAATGGTAAGCAGTATTTAGGACAGGGTTGGAAATCAAATGGCACTGACTTTTGATTTCCTTCAAAAGATATAGCTAGAGGGAAGTTTGCTCCAGAGTATTGTAGTGAATTGCAGATTCGAAAGAACTCTTTTCCAGAAGTTTTGAGTGATGACTTCTTGGCTAATCGACAGCTAGAGAAAGGTTGCACATGTTCTCCTTGAAGTCACAGCTAGAGCTTTGGTCTTCAGCACCTGGGGACTGAGACTTTTCCCTATTTAATTCATAGAGGAATACTTTTGCTTCCAGGAGCTGGCAAAACCTTTTACAAGATTGATGAGTCTTCTACCTTATGATTTAACTTTTCAGACCCATTTTAACTCTTTTTGTGAAGGGTTTTATTTAATATTTATACTGCTTTATGTATGTGTGTAGACACATGTGGAGGGCAGAGGACCAAACCCAGGGTCATGCCCTGAGTCCTGTTTGTCTTGTTTTGTGAATCAAAGTCTCTTCCTAGTCTTGAGCTCACCAATTATCCAGGCTGGCTAGCTAGAGAACCCCAGGGATCTGAAATACTTATGTCCTAACTTAAGATTTCAAACATGAGCTACCATGTCTGGTTTATTTATTTGGTTCCTTGAAATCAAATGCTGTCCCGTTTGCTTGTGAAGCAAGCACTTGAGCAACCGAGCTATCTTCACAATGTCCATTTTCACTCATTTAATCAATATTTTTCTATAATTGTTGATACATTCTGGAAAGCAATATGAAAAAAGTCAAGGATCTCGAGAGACATTGGAGATTCTCAGCAAAAGCCCCTTTCTATTCCCTATATATAAATTTTGGAAATTATTATTATTACTAGTAGTAGTAGTAGTAGTAGTTGTTGTTGTTGTTGTATTTGGAATTATTAGTAACAGCATAATCATCTTCTAGTTTATAGTATATTGGTGTCTACATTGAAGACAGTTTTGGAAGATGCTGCCTCCTATTTCACAAGAGCAGCATCTCCAGTATTCCTTCCGCCTTCTCAAACCGGATGCATTCTGAAATCACCTCGGGGATTTAAAATGAAGAACTGTGTAATCAGAGAGTCTTACAGGCTAGGACACTACCTGGAACTAGATCACTAAACGTTCCCTAGCTGACAATAACGTACAACTAAAGTGAAGACCCACATTGTGAACTTGTCATAAATTCTCCAGATTCTCTGTGATGGAAGGAGGGTACCAGACACTCCATTTTAAAACTCATGACCTTAGGGAAATTGCTCAGGTTGTAAAGTGACATCCCAGAGACTTTGCTAGACTATACTATTAAAAGATCCATTGAGATTTTATTTCTCTTTTATACTATCAATTAGATGCCGATGTCTGGTTGTGACCTCTGCAAATGGAATCCGGGTTTCACTCAGATACTAAAACTACTAAATGCGCAGAGGAATCTTTGGTGGGATATTTACCCTTTCAACTAAGCAGGCAAGCAGCACATTGATAAGCTTGGAAAAAGCAAAAGTACCCAGTTTAGCCTGTTGTCCCAATTGCCCATGCTTTCTAGCTGGGCATTTCACTATCTTATTGCTTTCAAACACAATCTGTGTGCTGTTCTCAAGACAATAATATTCTGCTCTGGATAAAATTAGTTCAGATTTTCTCTGAAAGGTATGGATTATGCTATCACTGGTGTTATCATGTCAGATTTTACTCTGCCCTGGCTTGTCAATGGGTCTATTGCTGTTGACAGTTCTCCTGTTCTCTTGTTGGTGTTGGTTTCCAATAGTCACCTCTGTGAGGTCACTGGAATAACACTTGTCCATTGCTTTGTATCTTTATTTTTTTTAAAAAAAATATGTCAGTTAATTTGTAGATTTAGTGACACTTCCTGAAGTATGCATGTGTGTAGAAGACTTTTTCTAGATATTGGTACGGCAACAGGAAAGATTGGTAACTATCTTTTTCTTATATCAAGGGTAAGGTGATGGGAACCATTGCCTAGATTTCATTCATAGCATTGGCTATCTCAGTTACTTTGGTCTGAAGCTCAGAAAGAAATATTTAATGAGAATAACAATGTCTCTTCCTAGCCTTTGTGGGTGATTACAGTCGAAAATATCAGAGACTGTGTAGCAGGCTTTCTTTAGAACCATCGATCAACTCCCAAGCCATGACATGGTGACTTATTATCAATTATGAATGCTCAGCTTTATCTTATGCTTGTCTTGCTAACGCTTATAACTTAATTTAACCTATTTATTTTTATCTATGTTTTGCCTTGGGAATTTACCTTTCTTTCAATCTATATGTCCTACTTTTCTTGCTTCTGTGTCTGGTTGGCTGGTGGCTGCTTGGATGTCTGGCCCTGGGTATCTTCCACTCTTTCTCCTGCGTTCTCTCCTCTTGAGAAGATTCTTCCTCCTACTTTTTATATCTGCCTGCCAGTCCTTCTTGTCCCTCTGCTGCCTAGCTATTGGCTGCTCAGCTGATTATTAGAACAATCAGGTGCCTTAGACAGGTAAGGCAACACACCTTTTCATTGTTAAACAAATGCAGCATAAACACATGCACAAATCTGTGCATAGTTAAAGCAATATTCCACAACAACAAGAGTGAGTCAGGAAACAGAGAGGAAGAGGAAAACAAGCCCGCTGTCTGGGGGCTTGTAAAACTCTTTAATGGAAAGTATTTCTTAGCTGTTTGACGACTGTATCTACCATGAAATAAAAGAAATTGGAACCAATCCTACATTCTAGGGCATCCTTGCCCTCTTAACTTACCAGACACCAACTTGGCAAGGTTGTATAGAGAAAAAAAATACGATAAATGAATCAACAAGCAGTTTTGCCCAAACTTCTCAGAGTTCTTTGGAGACATGGACTTTCGGCTGAAACTCAAGAACTGTTTTATGGCCTCCAAGGGAGAGAGTGAAACGATCTCACAGCCGAGGGTGGGGATGGGCAGCTGGCAGGAACTGAGAGAAAAACATGAGACCTCCTTGTGCCATTGCCTTAGCCTTGGAGTGCATGATGACTCACGCTCTACAGTCTGCACACTGGTGGTGGAAGAGAAATAGCCTAGGACTCAGATGCCCAGGAGACACCACCTTGCTGTACTCTGTGGGGACAACAGAGACCGTTCATTCCCTCGGGCCCTGACACAGATATCATCGATGAACAAACTCATGCCAGTCACCACCAGGGCTGATTCATCTCATAGAAGATAAACTCACGGGATTTTTGAAATTTTTGATTTTGGCCAAGCCTTCACAGAATTAGGTAAGAGCTGCCTGTGCCTTTTGAAGATTAACTTAACAGAAAATAAAAGAAAGAAAACCTACTTTATCGGATGAGTCACAGCGTAGAGCGACAGCACCACACTGAGAAGGTCACTATTGTGGAGTAACTGCTTTCCCCTCAGACAGACCTGGCCTTCTCAGTCATGGTCCCTCTCATCACAGACGGGTGACAGCCTGAGAGCCGGCTTCTGTCTTGATCCCGGGTTCACAGTCACCTCCAGATCCCAATCCCTGCCTTCTGACTCCAGTGTCTTCAACCTAAGCTTTATTACTGATGCTTCTAAACAGTTTCAAAGACATGAACCTTTAAATCATAGCAGACAAACTTTGAGCAAAATTAATAAAAAAAACTAAATCACTCAACCTTCCTGTGGACTTATGCATATAATATATCCATATTTTCTTATGTATCTATCTATTGTATAAATATGCATACATGTCCATATTATCTTTTATAGCTATTTTGTACATATGCATATGATATATATCCATATTATCTTATATATCTATCTATTGTATACATATGCATATATGTAAGCAAACTATTTTATAGAAGTTGTTATAGGAAACAATCTTTATTCATTCAATGCTATTGAATAAGTACATACACATAATATATAATAAAGTTTACAATGTTACTAAAGTTAATCCATTTGAGTGTAGGCTATACTATAAACTTTGATAGGACATGTCATAAGTAGTAAATGACAAATGCTCTTTGAAATCTTTAACAGAATAGTTTATGTCCCTAAATAGCCTTATCATCGATGAGAACACTCCTTAATTTTAATCCTAAAAATATTTTGACAAAATGCTTCCAACAATTTTACCTCTGGCAGACCAGTTTCATAATTACAGAATTCATTTCTGGCAGTTTATGCCTCCACTAAACATCTAACCCTGAAAGATTTTATTTAACTTTTGATAATTTTTAATAGATCTAAATCTTATAAGCCAATTTTCAGGTAATTGATTCTAAAACATCCTGTATTTCTTTACTGAACCAGTAAGTAATGATAGAAATGGATAGAAAACTTGCCCATTTATTGTGCTTTAATCCTGTTGAATCCCCTTTCCTGTTCTTCATTAAGTTTGTGAATGCTATAGAATAGAGGTGAAATGCTATAAAATAGAGGTGAAAGAACGTATAACTATTAAAATCCTGTTTATATTAACTGAGATAAAGAATGTGAGAGACATTGTCTCAAATTGCCATTGATCAAAGTGCCCAAATCTGCTGTAAACACCAAGACAATCCGTACCATGTGTTAAGTCTGCTTTTGCTTCTGCTTTCACCTATTTTTACAAAGATCTACATTCCTTTTTTTTTTAAAGTCAACTATATAAAAAAAAATTAACGTGATTTTTTCATACAATATTTAAAACGTGTAGTGTTCTCAATTCTGAAGTGCAAGCTAACTGCTGCTGAATGGCGTGCTGCTCGCTGGCTCTTCTGCAATAAGATGTTCCGGAAATAGTTCATATCCCGATAAATATTTTAAATAACCATTTTCTCTCATTTTACCAGGAATATGTTATAATAAAAGTTTAAACAATCCATGTAATTACCTATTCACTTCCCAGAAACTGTTATGGGACTTGCTTTTTATTTTGATTAAGGTTGTTGTACTTCCTTGTTTCTCTCTGAAATGGAATACGGCACGGAAGCTTCCCTGCAGCTCACATCTTTCCCATGTTGTTATTTGAGTTGCCTCATAACTTCTTCCTGTCAGAAATATCTTTCCTATTATACTAAAAATTTCTATAATTCAAATAGAGTCATTCAGATACTTTATCTGCTTGTAGTTAAATCATCTTCACATTGAACACTCTTAGCAAACAAATTTTGTTTGTTGGATGTCACATCTCTGTATCCACTGTCCATACACAAGGCCAGGCACACTTACAAACCTTATGGAGGGGGGTTGTTTTAAAGAATATGAAGAAAATGTACTGCGTTCCACATCTGTGCCCACGTAAGGTTAAACAGGGAAAGCACACAAGGAGGATAGCAAGGTAATCTTTATGTAAGCCAATTAAGTATAAGCAGGAAAGGACCAGAAGGGACCATTATGATTCAAAGTACTCTTGGGATCTTTTCAGAAATGTGGAAAAATAACCATCCAGAATGTGAACTAAGTCTTTGGGGACCAGGGTGCAAGTTAATTTCTAGATGACATACTCACATTTGTATTCACAGTCTGTTGTCAACAAGGACAAAGTGTGACATGAAAACCTGATGTGAAATCAAATATTCATTTATATTCAGTATCTGTGCAAATAAACAGAAGGAAAAGATGAAACTCAGTATGGAGAAATGAACGAAAATAATTTTTTCATGATGCCTACAGTTTATATGATAAAACATGATACCATTCACAAAAGCAATTGCCAAAAATAGTCCTCGGAGTCAAATCACTTGGCCTCAATCATATTTCCTTCTTGGATTTGCATAAATTAAGTTACTTGAGCCTAATGTACAAAAGAATATGTAAAATACCACAGAATGTTCCAAGTGAATAGATTTTGAACAGAGTACACCTAGAAATTAATCAACTTGAATTAATTTTCCTTCGATTTTACTAGTGTATCAGAATTTCATGAATTTTTCATACAAATGGTGAATGCAAATTTAATAAAGTAGCATATATTTTGTTTCTGAAATTTCGTACCAAAATTACATCAATATGTAACATACTAAGGGAGTAAAGTCATAAAAGGAGAAAGCTAGATTTTCCATCCTTTTACGTTCCTGGTTGTTATGAGAAATCCAAATGCATGTATTTGAGGGGTATCTAGGATTTATTAAGATATAAAAGGAGGACATACACTCACAAATACAGGATATGGTAATCCAGTTGCAGAGTGTTTGCAGTGCTGGGGACCACAAACTCATGCTGTCTAACTCAGTCTTCACCACCAAAAAGAGTGAGTGACCCCACACTCTTTCTTTTTAAAAGGTCACATGGCAGACTAGAAGCACCACCTTCATTGCTAACTGGCCAGGGAGCCCAAGGTCATGGGTGGAGTGAATATCCACTATACTCCCCTTTTTGGTCTAGAAGAGGGTTCTAAACCTAATAAAAATTATATACAATAAGAATGATTACCAAGTGTTGTCCAGGAGAAAGAAAGATTAATAACATGCAAAAAAGAACTACAATCAACAAGAACAACATCAAAGAAACATGTACCATATGTCCAGATCATAGAAAATGACAAATTACAGAGATTACTCCAATAGCTGTCCTATCCTGAAGAATCTGAATCTAGTACCTGATATGCTCTTAACTAAGATATGACAGGACTATCTAGTCTTCAGCCCCAACAAAGATGTGAGAAGGAAGATAATATTCCCTGAGAAACCAGTAAGTGCAAGAAAGCAACATCCATGTGACCCAATCACATGACAAGGACCTTACTATGGAATCGTCAACCAGATTTGGTGTGGGAAGTACTTCTGTATGTTGTGAATGCCATTGATTAAAAAAGAAGGTGCTTGGGCCGAGGACAGGGCAGAAAAGAGCTAGGCAGGGAAGCTATACTGATTGCTGGAAGAAAGAAGGCAGAGTCAGGGAGACGCCATGTAGCCACCACAGGAGAAAGACGCGAGCTGTCAGCTGTAACCTTGCCAGTAGAACACAAGCCTCATGGTAAAATATAAAATAATGGGAATGGGTTAATTTAAGATATAAGAGTTAGCTAGAAATGTGCTAAAGCTATTGGCCAAACAGTATTGCAATTAAAACAGATTTCTGTGTGATTATTTCAAAAGGCTGGGCAGCCAGAAAACGAGCAAGCAGTCTCGCCCAACATAGATTCTGAGTTATTTCTGGAGTTTTCCAACAAGAGGCACACTTTGTATAACTAAGGACACCACTTTCACTTCTACAGCTCCAGAAACTCCTCCATGGTCATTCTGGAGTTTGGTGTGATTTCAAAAAACTCATTGAGGTACCTTTGTGTTAGTTTTGGGCTTTCCAAACTTCCACTACACTTAAGGTTTATTTTCCTGTTCTTGCAGAATCTTCTACCAGCTCAAAATGCAAAGGATCTAGTAGAACATCTTACCAGTTCAAACAATAGTTATACTATTCAGAATGAAGCACAAAGTAACTTATCATGGGCTCCTGATCTTCTTTCATTTAAACTTGCTCTATAATTTATTTCTAAGAGCCAGGAAGGCTGAGTAGAACTGCCTCTGTAAACCATTTTTGGCATTCACATCCTAGCACTGGAGGGGTGGCCACAGGACGATGATGGGCATACAACTGGCTGCTTAGCTCTGATTAGTTTAATGTCATTGAAAGGCTCTGTGATGGACAATAAAATAGCAAACAAGAGAGGAAGACACCTAACATCAAGCTCTATTCTCCATGCCACACACAGAGAAATGTTCACATAGACAAATAAAAGAAAGACTCACTAGAACTACTCACTTAATATATAAAATTAAACTATGTGAGAAAGGAAGGGTGCCCACATTAGCATAGAAATATATTGGCCTTAGGAACCCTGGAAGGAACATAGAGCATTGCCTTGCTGAATTTGTATTGTGATTATTCCTTCATGGGTTTCACTTAGCAGATCAGCTTCAGATAATTGATTTCCTCCACAGTATATAGTTTCTCCACTCTTCACTCGATATGTGTTAACTTACTGAAATTTGAAATTCCACTTTCATGGCTGCTAATTCTTTGTTTACTTAGAATACTCTCGAGAGTTAACTCAGTTATTCCCATGCAAGAATCTATTGAAAAAATAGCAAAAATATGAACTGAATGAAATAAATACAAGAACTGCAGTGTATGACTTCGAGCACCAGTACCCACTAGAAGAAAATTATGGTTCTTCTAAGAACTAAAATGGAATCACACATCTGAAATTTCACACAAGAGCTAGAAGACTAAAATAAGTTGATTGTTACTCTTAATCTCTTAGGGTCAAATCCAGTGCTTCTTTTTCGCATTTTATTGCTTTTCTCTTTCAAAATCTAACGGCAGCTTACAACCTTCTGCTTTGGATTTTGTCCTCTGACTTCAAGCTGACAGGATCATTGTATTTCTGGCAAAGGTCTGAGTATACCTCTGTTAAACCTGGTATCAGTTACTTTAATTGAAACTGAGTTGTACAAATTATATTTTGAAATGCTGTATGACTGAGTCTTGTCATTAACAGTATTCTAAACAATATTTAATAAAGATTAAATTTTCTTGTTAACCTTTTGTTGTGGGATATTTGTACATTGTGGAGATATATTTGCTACAATTGGTATAATAAAAATCTGAATGGCCAATAGGTAGGCAGGAGATATAGGCATTTCTGGGAAAAGAAGAAGAGGAGGAGAAATGTAGACACAGTGGAAGATACCAGGAGACATAGAGAGGACACAGGAGGTACAAGATGGAAGAGAGGTAATGCCACTTGATAGAACATAGATTAATATAAATGGGTTATTTTAAGTTATAAGAACTAGTTAGGATTAAGCCAAAGCTATAGGCTGAGCTTTTATAATTAATAAGTCTCTGTGTCTTTATTTGGCAGCTGGCTGATGAGACAGAAAAAGACATGTTACATTATTATAAACACAACTTTCAAATTCTGTGCTATTATACACAGGAGATTACAGCTAGAAGTCTGCATCTTTGTGACACAGGACAAAATTACCCCCTAAGCACTTGTTTTTGTCTGTTTCCATTCTTATATAAAGATATCAAATGCATTTTCAAAGGCCAACAATGCCTGTACATAATAATTGGCACAGAAAAATTTCTATCAGTTTTGATCTTCAAATTGATGCAATCTACTAGGAAGCCTGCAAGTTTTTGTATTTGGTATTTAATAAGCATTTAATAAGAATTCTTGCAAATACTCAGCCAGTTAATTCTCTAAAGTTACTTAGCTTTCATGAATTGTTTTCCCAGCTTCATTTTGGGAAAAGGGTGATTCCATTGTAACAGGACAGTTTAACTATACAGCATTTAGCTGGATAATAGTTGAGGAGAAAGAGCCTATGCTATTGATCATGTCTTTATTCTTCCCTGTCTATGATGACCAGACAGTTGATTAAACAGAGTAGACTCTATATATTTAGCCAGGTCAGTTCTTCACTTCTCATATGTAGTGAATGAGCACATTGACTATTCATTGCTGGAAGATAACATTTCTTTTAAGTTTCTTTGTTAGAGAAAGTTAGCATTGTCTTCTAGGGTCACTTATGAATGGAGTTGCAATACAATCTAACAAATCAGATTGATTCAAACAATAGCCAGAATTATTTTCTCTGATATTTAACTAAAATATTACTTTTCTGACAGGATCATTTAGAGAAGAAAAGAGAGGTAAATAATGAAGGAGTGAGGAGGGTAAATGCGAATAGCATAAAACAAGTGATTTGATAGAGGGGGTAAGAAAACAGGGGTCGTTAGTGAATAAGAAATAAGATACATATGAAGAAAGGGAGAGGTGGATAAAGTAACAATAACAATGTCTGAAAAAGCCTCAAGTAATCATATCATTAACTATTTATCAAAATAGTAACTATATATAAATATACATAAATAATTTTAATGTATATTTAAAATTGCCAAATGGTAAGCTCTGAAAACAAACATGCAGGTAGCATTATATAGACTGAACAGAATATATATATATAATAAAAATATATATGTTCATGTATATATAATATATACATACATTTATTGTATACATAGCATATATTGTATATATATGCAATAGCAATTAGTTTTATGTATATATTGCATCTCTATATGCAATAACAATTACTAAATCTGAGACAATGGATCTCAAGAACAAAGTGAGGTACATTGAAAGGTTTAGAGGATGGAAAGGAACAGAGAGATATTGTAACTAAATTATAATCTAAAAAAGTTCCTTTCCCCATGATCACTGTTCAAGGTGAGAGAGAGAAGAAAAAAGCAAAAAGGTTCACAAAGTAGATGATTTCAGATTGGGTCACTTTGGGTAATGTATTTATAGTGACCTAAGAGACTCTTCATAGAATTCCTGCCTATGTATTTTTACTGATTAAAGCTAGATGAATTTGGTTTTCCTAGAACTTCAAAGTGGTAGAGAGGGCTAAACTGCAGCCTGTTCTTATTATAGAAAGAGCTCTTGTTTAGTTTTACTCAAAATAGTAGGCAAATCTAAGAGTAATATAATAACTATGGGCATTTGTTTCAATCATGGAAAATACTTCTTGAAAATTAGAGCCTGATTGAAGAGGGTTCACCATGTCTCATTCCTAGAAGCAGAAATTTCAAACTTTGATAACATTTCTTTTAGCTTTGCATTTTCAGGTCATTTGATCCATGAAAATAAAAAGATGTTTCAAGTTCCTGAGTATTTGTAGGGTTATCTCCTGTGTTGGGGTATTATTTGACTAATGTACCTGGATTGTTGAGTACATTTGTTTTCTGCCATATTAAGTTAGCCTACTGTTATTAGTCAAATTGTACAGCATAACATTTTGCCACCCAAAAAAGTTTCATTTTTACATTATATAGTTACACAGAGGACAATAGATAGTTCAAATCTTGTAAATGGAGACTATGCTTTCATTCCTGGCCACCCAGACCCGAATAACCACACAGAAACTGTATTAATTACAGCACTGTTTGACCTATTAGCTCAATATTAGTTATTAACTAGCACTTACATCTTAAATTAACCCCTTTCTCTTAATCTATGTATTGTTACAAGGCTGTGGCCTTCAGGTAAGGGCCACAGCCTTCTCTTTAGCAGCTAGCTGTGTCCTTCTCTTTAGCAGCTAGCTACATGGCATCGTCCTCCTTTAGAGCCACATGGTGTCTTCCTAATTAACTTTACCTAGTCTCTCTATCTCTTCCAGCCTGGCTATATTCTGCCCTGCCACAGGCCAAAGCAACTTTATTTATCAACCAATAAATGTAAGACATACAGAAGGACATCCCATAACATCTCCCCTTTTCCATCTAATTAAAACATAAAGTTTTAACTTTAACATACTAAAATTACATATAACAAAACAGATATCAAGCAAGAATTACAGTTATATTTCTTTCTGAGTCTAAAGTTTTATATCTAATTCATCTTTTATTCATATCTAAGGAAATTATAACTATAATGTGCATGTTTTCTTTGAATTTTTTGACTGCAAAGTGACATTAGATTCTGGGAATGGCTAAGCTAAACCAACACATATATTTTAATGGTACCTCAACTTCAAAATTTGAGTCTAAGAATATGTTGCTTTGGAAAAGAGGTTCTCTGCAAACCCTAAAAAATTCACCAAAAAAAAACAGGAAGCAGTTTGAAGAAATAAGCCTTGAACCACATGGCAAAACACAGATAGAAATATGGGTTAATTTAAATGTAGGAGTTAGCTAGTAATAAGCCCGAGCCTTTGGTTGAGCATTAAAATAATATTAAGCCTCTGCATAATTATTTAAGAGTGGCAGCAGGACAGGGAAAGACAGAGAAACCATTATTTACACCTAATTATTTTTGATAATAATAGAGGTCTCTCTTGATTTTAGGTAGAATCATGTGGTCATTAGTGGGATGAAGACAGTCTTAAACCTACTCAGGAGTTAACTTTGCCAGTGATATCAATTTCTATAATTCCTCAAGGAATACAGTTTTAATTCTGACTTATTATATTGATACAAGTATGAAAAATTAATATTTTAAGGTTGTTAATTTTAATATTTTAGTATTCTAATGATTATAGGTGAGAGATGCAATGTGAAGACATAAAGAGCTCCTTACTATAACTCCTCCAGTTATTTTTTTGCTTTGATAAATGAACAAGTACAACACCACACTTTATTAATGGGACTTGGAGAAGAACTTACAAGTAGTTTCTGGTGTCAATAATTCCCTAGTTTAACTTGTAATGCATAGTAATAAGTCATGTACAGAATAGTATCAGTTCAATCTATAGACTGCTGCAAATCTGAAAACCTGAATATGGGTTTTTGCTGCTTTTGTTCATTTGTATGAATTTAAAGTATAATTTCCTTATTTTGCCTTAGGGCCACAACTTGTGATCCTGTTAATTTATGTTCTCAGGTTCTGGGTTTATAGACACACACTAACACAAGGAGTAACGCACCACTATAAGGAAGAAAAGAAAGGAACAACTGAGTTTTTAAACTCTTGAGAGTATTTGTACATTCTTAGTCACTTAGAGGGAGTGTTTAGATAATGTTGTGTGTGTTTACAGTAAGGGTGCTGGAGAAATTCTTCAAATAAATCTATACTCCTGTTAGAGTAGTAGAATCTTAGTTTTCTCTTGGCTCCAGTGTCAACATTTGGCAGGTTATTAAGATTCTCTGTTCAGACAGTGCTAAACTTTCTTTTTACAAAGTAATATTTTTCTGGTTGCACAAGATTTTTAGTTTTTCTTTGGTTATGCAAGTCGCACAAGACCCTAGTTGGCAATCCTACTCTGACACTACTGGGAGTAACAGCACAGTATTCTTCATACATACATCAGCATAGTATTCTTCAGCACAGATTCTTGAGAACTGAAGTAAAAATATGACCTAAGTTTAGCAATATGTTAATTATATTTCCTTGATCTATGATTAAGTAACAGTCTCCCTTTGACAGAAGCACATCTGCCTCATGGATAATAAGAAGACTAGCTGGAAGACAGCTTCTCTTACTGTTTGAATGTCCAGCTTCACAGTGGGGTCAGTATACCCAGTGCATTCAAAGCATCCTAGAAAGACGTGAGTTTTGAGTTATGAAGAGCGCAGAGTCTTTTGCAAGACTCATAGTAAGCACCTTCTAGCATGGCTCATTTCCTAAGCCTCTGACATCTGCAGAAACTCTCTGATAGTGATCTCCACCTCACTTCCACTCTCCTGTCATTTTCATCAAATTGCAGAAATCCCATCCAGTGAAAGTGTGGTTTGCTGATATCAGTATTCCTCACTACCACCTAGAGGACTTTGGAAATAACATTTTTGGACCCAAACTTTCAAACATCTGTTCCATGAACACAATAAATGACATGAGAATTTGAGACTGTCCTTGGCTCCTGGATGACGCTGATGGTGCTCCTCCAGAGGTTTCACTTGGAAAATACTTCTTCTTAGACTTCCTTCTTCCTCCCCTGTTGCATCCCAGCATGGTCCACGTGAGTCTCGGGAAACGTAGCTCCACGACAAGGGACATCACTTTTAAGTATGTTACTGCCATTGATCATTTTACAGGTAAATGATAAATTCCCAGAATCCCAACCAGATATGCTGATGTCCAGCTCCCACTAACAAGAGTTCTGATTTGGGCTCCCCCTGCAAACAACAATGGGACTTGGATAAGGAATAGAAAGTTTCTAGGAAAGACAAAGAAGTTATGAAAATCAGGCTAAGGAAAAGCAAAGCAGTGGTGGGTTTAGTTGCGACAGGACTGTTATTAACCCTCCAGTGACCCTCTGAGTTATCATTCGGAATGTGATTCAGAAATATTCCAGTAGATGGTGAGGTGCTGGACAACCATCTTCCCACTCTTGTCTCACAGTGTTTGAAATTTTTCCTAAACGGCCTTCAATCCTGCATTTAATCAGTGCAAGCTCGTGGCTGAATGGCAAAAATAGCAAAAACAGAGTAGCGAGAAGTAGAATATGGATAATATGTGTGTCTTGTGTTTTCCGGCCTGGGACACGGCGCCTCACAATTGCTGACACAGTAACTGCTTAGATATGCAGAAGGGAAGAGTTTAAACCCTCGGGTTTGAGAAGTGATGTGGACAGAGCTGGACAGGGCTGATTACATTGTTGATATTAACAGACTGGATTCTTTTAGCTCTAGAGAGCAACATGACTTTCAGAAGTATGGATGTGTGCTACTTTGATTAAATTCAGAGTTCCACATATGATGGAGGTGAGTCTTGTATCTTATCTGTTGCTTTCATTGGTTAACTAATAAAGAAAACTGCTTGGCCTGATAGGACAGAAAATTAGGTAGGTGGAGAAAACAGAACAGAATGCTGGGAGAAAGAAGCCAAGTCAGGCAGTCGCCATGATTCTCCCACCCTACACAGACACAGGTTAAGATCTTCCCTGGTAAGCCACCTCATGGGCTACACAGATGATTAGAAATGGGTTAGATCAATATGTAAGAGCTAGCCAATAAGAGACTGGAACTAATGGGCCAGGCAGTGTTTAAAGAATACAGTTTCCGTGTAATTATTTCGGGTATAAAGCTAGCCGTGTGGAGCTGGGTGGGAACGCAGCCTACTGCAGCTCCTTCAACACACATACTGTGAAGAGACAGGTCAGTCTAGGCATTCCTAATTGAAATGTTAAACTGCTGTGGTTTTGATTTCTTAATTTATCTTTAATATACTTTGGGGTTTTTTCTTGTTTTTTTTTTTTCTTTCTTTGCTTAAGATGATACATAATAATCTAGAAAATTCCAACTTTTTTTTATCTGTTTACTTTTAACAGATGTCTTTGGCTTGATTTGCCAATGGTCCACCCAGCAATCCTGACTCACTGCAGATGGGTGGAGATCTTCTGAGCTAAGGGAAACCTTTCCTCAGAGGCCATAATTCCTGCAGTTAACAGTCAAGATCACAATCATGTTACATTTACTATGTTCAGAAGTATGGAGGTTATGACATCTAGTATTTTCACAAGAAGAGTTGGGTTCATTAATGACTATATGATAATTATATCTCCCCTGAATTGTTGTCCTCACTTTTAGATCAAATTCCAAGTCTATGTTCTAAAAATCATATTCTTAGAAAAAGACTCTGTAAATTGTGGCTGTCTCCATGGCTTGCATTGTGAGGACTTCAAGCCTTTTGTGCATCTGGAGAGATGGAAGGAAGAAGGTTATCTTGAACTTCTCAGAACTGTGTCCCTCCCCTCCAGTCATTTCCCAGTGGGTGTGCTGCCATCCCCTAACTGATGGCCCTGCTGTCTAATGGACCACTTGTGTAGTTGTATTCTTAAAAACACTCTGCACCATCAATCTTAATATAGCCTGGAAAACAGAGTCAATTTTCAGTTTGGTAAACACCTGCTGTGTGTGTCACATTCACAGAATGGGTGGGTTGACAAGAAATTTAAGACCCATTAAATCTAACCATTTACCCTTTAAGTTAGATAACCATAGACCTTTCAGGTTAACAAAGTAAATCTTCCAAGTAAACAAAGAGAACCAGGGTCAGAATTGGTACTGAAATGCATCCCTTGTTTTTTCTGCCTTTTCTCATGACACCCACCACCCTCACGAACATTTTCTTTTCTGAGATTTAGCCAAAAAGCCTGTTCTTTGTTGATAAATTTGACATCAAAGTAGAATCAGTGATCTGTGAATTCTATTACCCATTTATGACATAAACTTCAGATGTCAGTTCTTGTTGCTGGAAAAAAAAACTCAAAGTACTGGAAATATAATAGTGGATAATCTCAACAGAAAGCCAGCAATTACTGAATAAAAGAAATGGCAATGAAATAAAATATGCTGTTTTTTAGAGGAATCAAGAATAAAAACAACAATATCTCCATTATATTCACAAGACTGTAATTGAAAATATTTTTAAAAGAACATGTGGAAGGTATTGTCTCCCCAAGCCTCTCAAAACCAGTGAATATTTGTGCAATGATAAACAACCTGCAATGGACGTTCAATAATAAATATTATTGAATTCACTTAACCTTTATTATTGTTACAATTTGTATATTTTGTCACCTAAACATCATATAATTTTCAGAGGCATAAGATTATTTAAACTAAGGCCAGAAGCATCCGAATAAAAGAGGAAAATTAAAGGCACATGTTTCAAGCATGAATTATTTTGTTTAAATATTATTGATTTAATGTTGTTTTTATTTTTAAGCTGTTTCCCACCAGCCAAATATTTATTTTCATCCTAAGTATTTCTTTATTTTGAAAAATAAGATTAAGAGGAAAGAGAGTCAAAATAGAAGGTTCTTAAAAAGAACAACATTTTCATCATTAATAAACAATAGCTTGGCTAACTGAAGACTGGCGCTTGAGTCCCAGCATCGTATAGCGAGCCAAGCTTGATGGCAGTTGCAATTCTAGTGCTGCCACACTGGGAGAGACAAATGCCCGGCCAGCCCAGAGGGACCAGTGAGCTCCTAATCCCAAAGGAGAGATGCTGTTTCTGAAAAGATGATTGACAGCTCCCATGGAACCATGGCAGAGGCTGACCTCTGACCTCTGTACTACCCTTCCCAAATTCTATATGTGCAAGTACACTCTCCTTCACAGAAGTGTCCACCTACTGCTACATACACATACACACACTCACCACTCACACACACTCAAATACACTTACACACTATGGTCATAGCTTCTGCCAATATGATCTGCATTTTAAAAATTGTTCAAGATAAACTATTTTGAAATCCTACAGCAAGTACCCTTGCGGGCTCTGTTTAATTACTCTCAGCTTCTGTTTAAAAATAGCTTCTTTGCATTTCTTTCTTTATTTCATGTGCTTGCACACCCATGTCCCTATATGCTCACGCCTGCACCTGGGGTGTGCATGCTAATACAGGTCAGAGCAAAACTTTAAGGAGTTGGTTGTCTCCTTCTAGTCTGTGGGTCTTGGGGACTGAACTCATGTCTTCAGCTTGCCAGTGAGTTTCTTTTCCTACTGTGTCATCTTTCCCACCTCATTTAGTTCTCATCAAAGTAACACATTTTCCCAAAAGGCTATGATGTTATTTATAAATGTATTCACCTAAATTAAAGTATGATTTATAACACAACATAGCTTATCCACATTGTGTGATTCTGCAGAACTGCTGGGATTATTCATCGAATGATAAGATCCCCTTTTCAGCTTTCCTTGGTAAACAGCAAAGAGAATGATTTAAAACAAACAAGAGCAGATAGTGAAGTGCAGACAAGATAAGTGCTTGTGTAGATAAGAACACCAGCACACACTGCATGCCTGCAGGAGTCTAGGTGTGCATCCGAATTACTGAAAGCAACAGGAGCAGGTCCAGCAACTTAAGAACATAGGAGATGCATTGGCTAGACATCAAAAAATTCTCAGAATTGATGAAGACTTGACAGTTTGAACCAACAGGCCAATAAAAGGGAAAGATAAAAGGGAAGCTGGCCAAGGCCTGGGCCTAGAAGTCTGTCTCACACATCAGGAGCTATGAAGGTGGCAGTTGAGCTGTAAACATGCCCTGGCATGGCTGAGTTCACAAGGCCACTCTCCGCGCTGATGAGTCTGTGGAAGGATTTATAACTCTTCAACCTATTGGGAACATTTAATTTCTTCACTGAGAATCTGATTGGCTAAATCTAAGGCATTGTCCTAGGTTCTTCCCAGGGGCAGAAAGACATACTTTATTCTTTTAGTATCCGTTTTTGGATGAAAAGCATGTTTTTCACATGAGACGCACATTCTCTCTAAATAACAACAAAATATACTAAGATGCTAATGTCAACAAAATGCCCAAACCTTGAAAGAGCAACCAAATTAAACAACAACACAAACCTCACCAATCCCCATGAAAACATTGTATTCAAGTGTTCCACAACTGAGCTATCTTTATTTGAACAAACAATCATACTGGAAGCACCAAACTTTCTGATATCCATTTTAAAAAAACTATTTTTATATGTATTTTATGGTGGTATGCACACAGCCTAAGGAGGCCAGTGGAATTAGATTCCCCTGCAGCTGGGGTTATACGTGGTTATGAGCCACCCAATGGAGGTGCTGGGACCCAATCTTGAATCCTCAGCCAAATCAGCAGGTGGTTTACAGCAATATTGGTAGCTCCTAATATTTCTTTTTTTAATAAAAAATAAATAAAAAGTAAAATGTTTAAAGAAAAATAAAATTTGTTTTACTAAACTTAGAAAAATATTGAAATGTCTTCAACTTACATTGAATGAGAAAATGCTATACTACCCCACTTTCTATATTTTAATAATAAACCTATTATATCTGTGGAAAACAGAATCATCAACGAAATCATTACACACTCTTTCTAATATATTTATGTACTTAATACTTCTATTTTCTAACATATTCACAACACTTTTATCATGTTTTAGATTCACAAAGTGGGTTTATTTTTATTATTTCTACCCTTGAAACAAACAAGCAAAGATTCTGAGGTTCAGGGAAGTGACATCAGAAATTAAGATTAAAGCTTAGACAACAAGAGTACTGTGATGATCAGGCATACTTTGCAGTACAGCAGGGCTCAAATGCACCAAATGCATCCCCATCAAGTCATCCAATCCACCTTCATCCTCTGAGGACTGCAGAGCGCTCCTTCCCTGAACAGTCCAGAGTCAGAAACCATCAGCAGCTTCTCTTGGAATTTGGAAACCTCATGCTACTGGAAGCCACTGTTCTACATCCAGAGAAGTGGTTTGGCCATTCCCATCAAGCCCTTTCCGATGAGGCCCCAGTCTCTTCCCTTTATCAATTCCTGCTCGGATGGAAGCCTGTAGCTTTGTTTAAAGCTGTAGTATCCATAGAGGGTCTTTAAATTTTATTTAAATGTACCAGTCTCTAAACTTTACATCATCAATGAATAGCATCAAAACTAAAATTTCCAAGAGAGGAAAGGACTAGGGGAGGGGGTGTAAAATCCTTGCTGTGAAAACATGAGTGTCTGAGCTAGATCCCAAGAACCCGTTTAAAGACAAGCTTGCTGGATGCTTCAACAGCTGAGTAGGTGAACTTGCCTGAGTTGGATCCCAAGCATCCATGCAAAGGCAAGCTTGCAGGATGCCTCAACATCTGAGTAGGTGAACTTGCCTGGCCAGCAATCCTGAAGACCTGAATTAAGTCCTGGCATATTGCAGGAAGAGGAGAAGCAATTTCTGAAAGTTTTCCTCTGACTTGCACATGTACAACATGGCAGGTGCACCCCCAACACACACAGGAACATACATGTTCACACTAACTTTAGTTTAATGTAATAAAGCATTCCTGGCTTGTATTGGGTAGGTGGAGGTAAGATTAATGGGATTTATTGCCCAAAGATTTTAGTCATGAAGGCTGAGCTCCAAGTGCAGAGAAAAAGCTTGTCTCCAAAATTTAGGTGGGGACTAATTAAAGACAAGATCAGACATGGAGCCCTGGCTTTTATATACCTGTGCACATGTACACATCTGCACACATAGAGGAACAAGTACACACAGAGAAAAGAAAAATAAATGAAATTCCCAGGTATCCAAAAGGCAGGTGGGTTTACCTGTCCACTGCTGGTCATTACCAGTTCAGACAGCTACTGTATCAAGGAGCAGCCTGACTCACTGTCCCAATGACACAGAGGTTTCCATCTGTGACAAACACTGAGTTAACTGAATCCAGTTCCCAAACCTAGCTCCACACTAGCCTCTCAGTCAGAAATAGCCATGTGATAAGATCATAAATCAGATGTCAGGGTGAAGAAAGAATGGTGGGAAGCAGATATCTGTCTGAGAGAGAAGACTAGGTAGACTATATACGGAAAAAAACACATCTTCATGTGTCGTTTGAAATGGACACATCTCCCCAATGTATTCTTACTTAACAAAAACTGATACCATATCCGTCTGTAAGTGCACAATCTTTAGAGGCAAGGGATGAACAGTAGGCATATTTTGAGTGACAACAGAACGGGCAAAGAAATATTATAGAAAATCATCTGAATGCCCTAGAATAAGACAGCTAACCAGTCAGGAATCCATGAGTTGTGAGGATCTGATGTACTGTTGAACTTCAAAGGTCTCTGAAAGGTGTAAGCCTCCCAAAGGAAGACATAATATTGTTACCAAATTTTCTTCAGTTGGTCCTCAACTTCTCACACTTCATCAGCTGAATCTACTTTCACTACCAGGGGTTCTGGGTAAACACTAACATTATTGATTTTGCCCTCGCTCTCTGTGTCCGGAGCAAGTCAATGACTCTATTTCCCTAGCTCTATCTAGACAACATCTTGGCAAACTTTCGGGGCAGGGTTTGCGAGGGTGGCTCTGAACACCTGTGCTTTCTTAAAGCATCATGTGGTAAATCATTAGCTGGGTTGTTTCAAGGTTTGGCTTAATATAACTTTAAGCCGTGACCTTTTCCAAAGAAGGATCATCTGGGATAGTATAAATGGTGACTGACCGATAAGCGGTCAGTAATCTCTTAAAATGCATCAGCGGCTAACAACCAACCTGCATGTGCCTCCCGCAGTCAGTTCTGCCTGTTGGGCAACACCAGTCAGCCTGGCTTTTCAACACCCCTATTGAAACTTCACATTCAAGGACACAGTTCCCCACTGTTTATATTTCCTATAAGAAGGAAGCAATCTGTGGACTTCAGAGATTTAAATTTACCATTAAAATAAGGTTTTCATTTTTCCCACCCTTGGCTGCCAATTATTTCATAGCGGCAGGCTTGGCACACAGGCCAGCCCCACAAGGCGTCCAAATGGGTTCTCCATGGAAATGAACTTCTTCATTTTTGTCATTCCAAAAATGTCTGCGTGAAAGGACGCGCTGTGCACTGTAAACACCTCTTTGTCTAGTGCAAGTTTGTGTCTTTGCTACTAGAGTTGGAACACTATTCTCTCTTTGTGTCCATGTAGATACACACATGATCTCCAGCACGATAAGAAACTCCCCTCCCCAACATGTCTGTTGCAGACAGAGATGAACTGGCCTTTATTGTTTTTCTCCCCTTTTATGATCCTTCAACAGCTGGTCTGCTAAAGGGCCAGGCAAAGCAAGTAATAACTTGAGCCAAATAACTTTTCAAAAATTTTGTCAAGCATTAGGCCAAACGTTAAAACTTCTATTTCTTTTTAAATTCTTGCATATGAAGAAAATATTTAATCCACATGTTTCTGAATAGCTTGACATTGGAAAAATACTTCTGAGTATAAACTAGAATCCCAATAAGCATATATATTTTCTGCATTATTTTGTAAAATAAGTATGAACTTTCCTGAATAAAAGTTAATGAGACTCAAATTGTACTTACTGTTAGGAAATCCTAAGAAGAAAATACTGCAGTGGTCTGAATGAAATAGGTTTTTATTCTGTGGGAAGGAAAAGTGCTTTGACGCATACATGTATGTAGAATATAAACTTGTTTTTTTCTTTACTTTTACTTCATGAAAGTGGTATTTCTGTTATTTCATGGATTGCAATGCTGTAGAGGCAGTTTCAGAGAAAGCGATCCACATTTTCTCTCTTAGAACTTGCCACCTGACTTGTGGGCAAAATGAGAAGCAAGCTGCAGACAGGCAAATCAATTCTTACTCTGTTAGTGAAAATAGTAATGAATTTACGTTTAAGTCTTTCATATTAAATAATGAAATCATTGAGTAAATTGATACAGCATCGACAACTTATTGCAGACAGTTCACATTTTGTGAGTCTCCATCCCAGTGAATCAGAAAGCAAACCAGCTCAGTCAGAATGACAGTGTAGCGTTCCTGTCGCTTGTCCTCTTGGGAAGAATATATAGGAAAAGCACACCAGAAGAATTATGCTTCTTCTGAAGGTCCTTTTTTTGTTTTAGGAAAAAATGTTTTTTATTTTATTTAAAATATTAAAATATGTCTATATTATTTGAGTGATGGTAGAAAAAGAATTCAACATCTTTCCAATGGAAAACATTCCAGGGATGAATTGGTCTTTGACATCCCCGTTCCCCCCCCCCCCCATACACACACACTGCAAAAAACGCTACCACTCACTGCTCTCTAGGAATGAGAGTAACAGAATTTTGGGTCAGCTACAGTTGCATCACACAGCTTTCTTTTCCTTGGTTTTGTTTCCTTTGGCTGGGAATGCACAGCTTCTAGTGAGAAACAAATCCCCTGGTAGTGTTTGTATTTCTTGCATGTGTGTGAGACTACTATTTGGCTCGAAATTAAGTTCAGACAAAGTCAAGTGATCCAGTGTGTGAGGAGCCTCCCTTGCCTTTCACAAGGACACAGGAGCCAGGACTTTTCAGCTGAGCCTTCCTGTGCCTGCTGGTGATGTATGCAAAGCTCCATCCTAGGGGAGGGCATCACTCCCTTTGTCAGGGTTTGCAGCTTCCATCAAACTCACTTTTCACTCAGACACATCTCTGGTGAGACATGGCTATTTGTGAATATAAAAGGAAATCAGAAGAGTTGGCCTAACTAGGAGTGTCTTCACGGCCTAGCTCTCCATTTACGCTTCCCCGTTGATTTTATACTTGTCTAAAGTGTTAAAATTCGCAACCACTAGGAACAGACACAGAAAAGTAAACAAGACTCTTGGTGTTGTATGATTTTAGGAAGTTTCAACATTTACTAAATAGTTCCATGGAAACACGGAAACAAAGCCTCCAGTTTGGCAAGGATCAATGAAAACCTTTCGCTTTGCATAAATGTATTATCAATATAAATGCAAAACAGGATTGGCAATGTCATAATAAAATATTTTGTTTTATATACATGCATCATAAATATAAAAGCAAAATATGAATGCGTTATAAATTCTGACTATAAAGAAGAAAACATTTTGAGTATAAATCCACATGCAGAATTTTGTGCATGATTGTACATAAAGATAAAAATGAAAAATAAGACAAAGTCAAATTATTTTAAGATGATTTGTCCAAAGATGTCTAAAAGAGAAATAACATAATAAATGTTTCGTGTGATATTTTCCTTTGATTCAGTAAATATTATTCTTATCTTGAAAATTTGTTTTTGCATATATGTCACATCATGAGGTTGGGATGAAATGAACAATGTATCTTGGCACTCTCACACCTACAGTGTATACACATCTCTCTGTCTCTGTGTCTCTCTGTCTTCCTCTCTCTCTCACATGCACAAAAATACACACACAATAATAATAATAATTGAAATAAGAATGCATATCACATAATAGGCTAGGAGTGATTGTGCTCACTTTCAAGTAAGGCAGAAAGATGCCTGAGTTGAAGGTTGGTGTGGGAGACAGCCACCCTGAGTCAAAAGCATACAAGCAAACAAAATGTCATGCAGACAGACATAACAAGGAAAATGAAAGAACCCAATGGATTTTAAACAAGGTACTCGGGTGGGTAAGGATCACAGTACACAGATGTAGGAGAAATTGGCATTGGGGTTGAGCTACAAAGAGGTAAGAGTTCCAATACCTAGCCTTCTGTAGACACAACTACTTGAAACCTTTTCATTTGTGAAAGTTGTGCTTTTTTTAATGGTAAAATTTGTTTAGATGACCTTGGACATTTATTTTTATTTCCAAATTATCCTAAAGAACGGGCTGTTTCAGCAGCCAGATAAGCACATTAGAAATGTTTTCCAAAGACCAAATGCTACATGTGAATTCTTATTTCTTTAGCTTATTTTCTCTTTGATTTGGAAAGTAACTCAAAATCTCTGGTTTCCTTTTATTAACCAGTATACTAATAATGTAAACTCCTTTTCTGAGCATCTTGAGATGTCCCTGTTTTTTTTTTAAAATAACCATCAATGAGTTTTGATACATAGGACATATCCAATTGATGTCAAACATGGCTATTATTTATATTTGATTTTTGAAAGTTTGTTCCTGTTCTTTATTTTCCCTGGGATCTACTTGGAAGAATGAGACAGCGTTTGGTACTAGCCAGGCTCATCTAGAACTTCGCAGTATCTCCCTTTTCTCATGCTCTCAAATGCTGAGATAGACAGATACGCCATCATATCTACCTTGCGTCATCCAGCCTACATCTTCTAGTTGTGTTTCCTAGATTCACCGCCTCTTTTAATGTGAAAGTGATCTTTGTACATGCCCTTCATGGTTGAGGAGACACCATGAAAGCTCAGCTCAAGTAGCGTATTCTTGGCCCTTATTTCACACAGCCACAGAGCACGGGTTATGCAGCCTGGATAGGTGAGGAGAGACGGTCTTTACCAGCATTCCTCTGGTGCCCTGAACGGCAAGATCTTTATCCCCGAGAGAACGCATGGTAGATTAGAGTGAGTTCATGATGCTCATGAGCAAATAAATTGCAATGAGAGGGTTTTAGCCACTGTTCACTGCTGAAGGATTTCTGGTTCTCTTTCCATCTGCCTCTTCGCAATTCTTTCCCTGTCATTTGTCTCCATTTCTTCATTCTCTTCCTAGGTGACCTCTGCATGCACTTTTCTAATATGGAATTAGAAAACATTTTAAAGCTATTTGTCACCCAGTTCAATAGTCTTTTATTTTCTAATCTGAAAAAAAAATCAATGTTTCATACACTTGAACTGAATTGTGGTTGTTTTCTTTTCTTCATTTTACGTTAAAAGTTTGAGAAAAAGTTTCCATAAATATATAACATAAGTTTTAAACTAAGATGCTATTGATATGAGTACTTATTTATCTTTATTTGTAAGTGGGGACTTCTGCCTGTCATGTGTGTGGCCTTGGACTCATTACAAACACTGGCACAATAAAAACCTTTCATTAAATTGAACATGAGTATTTGTTGTAAGTAGAAGTCTGCCCATGTTCTCACAGTCTGATTCAAATGCAAAGGAAAATGATTATTACTATTTTTTCATTTTCTGTTTTTTTATAAAACATTTTAGTTTCAGGACAATTCCCAAAATGAAATATTCTCATTAGTATATAAAATGAAAGGACTTACAAGCAAACATCCTGCAGGAGGATATTACGGCAGGTATTGCTTTTTGGTAGCTGAACTTGGTGATTTTTATTAGTTGCACACTAACACACAGGTGAGAAGGTGCTTGAAAAACCATGTTTCTAGTCTATCGAACTTCATTCAAATAAACTCACCATGCTGTATCACCTTGTTGGTGCATTCATGCATTTGAACAATTCTTGTCTGAGATGGGGATAGTAAAGCAGACACTTTAGTTAATAAAACGCATCCTCTTCAGTGATCTCTGTGTCCTGATTCTTCTCCAGTGTATTTGGACTTTGGAGTTTTGATCTATAATCTTCAGCTGTAGTGATGCAACAATAGATGACCCAGGAACAGATGACTAACACAATGTGGAAAACTGCAGAAACCACAAAAACTTTGAAGGCAAAGTGAGGAAATCCAGGGTTGATGGATCACCAGTAGTTCCAAAGTGAGTTCAAAGAATTGTTCCTGGCCAAAGACCTTCGCTTTGACGACATGTTTAAGACTAATTGCAAATGTACGTATTTTAAACGGGGATCTGTTGTTTCAAAAACCAGGAGTTCCTGTGTGAACTGTGTAAACTTTTTTGTTTGAGCTAGATACCTAAGTATAAAGAGTAAGATGTGTGCAGAAAGAAGAATATGTGTTGAGTGACACACACACACACACACACACACACAAACAGGACTCATTTTTTTAAAAAAAATAATTCTTCAGTTATATATCTTGTTTTTTTTTAATCTTTCTAAATTTTTCTTTATTTTCCATATCACACCACAGTTTCCCTTCCCTCCTCTCCTCCGGTACCCTCCCCCACCTCTCTTCTACCACCCCATCCTCCCATCCACTTCTCCTCTTTCTCCATTCAGAAGATGTAAGGTCTCTCTTGGAAATCATCAAAGCATGGCATATCATGTTGAGCCAGGATCAAGCCCCTCCTCCCCCTTCCCCACCCTGCATCAATGCTGGACCAATAGGCCCCAGTGAGCCAGCTCTTGCATCAGGGACTGGTCCTGATCCCATTGCTAGGGGCCCTACAGAAGACCGAGCTACACAGCTTTCATGCAGATGCAGGGTCAGTCCCATCCAACTCCCTAGCTGTCCATCCAGAGTCCTTGAGCTTCCACAAGCTCAGGTCAGCTGTCTCTGTGGGTTTTCCCATCATGATTTTGACTGCCCTCCTTGCTCATATGATACCTCCTCCTTCTCTTCAACTGTACCCCCAGAGCTCAGCCCAGCACTTGGCTGTGGATCTCTCCATCTGCTTCCAACAGGTATGGGATGAAGGCTCAATGATGACAATTGGAGTAGTTACCAACAAGTTTGCAAGGGATGGCCAGTTCAGACACCTTCTCCACTACTGCTAGGAGTCTTAGCTAGGGTCACACTTGTAGATTCCTAGGAGTTTCCCTGACACCAGTTTTCTCCCTAACCCAGTAATGACTCGCTCTATCAAGACGTCTCTTTCATTGCCCTCCCTCTCCAACCTGCCCCCAACTCGACCATCTTGATTCTTTGCCTTCCCATGCCCCCATTCTCCTGCCTCCAGGTTTTCTATTTCTTCATCCCAGGGAAACCCTGTATGCCTCTTAAATTCATTCTTGTTACCAAGTTTGTCTGGGTCTGAGGATTGTAGACTGGGTATCCTTCCCTTGACATCTAATATCTACTTATCAGTGAGTACACAATGTGTTTGTCTTTCTGGATGTGGGTTACCTCACTCAGGAGGATGTTTTTTTCTAGTTCCATCCATTTGCCTATAAATTTCATGGTGTCACTGTTTTTCTTTTTTTTTTCTGCTGCTGAGTGATACTCCATTGTATAGATAGATCATGTTTTCTTTATCCATTCTTCAGCTGATTAACATCTATACTGTCTCCTGCTTCTAGCTGTTACGAATAATACTGCTATGAGCATTGCTGAGCAAGTGCCATACTGGTTTCCAAAGTAGCTGTAAAAGTTTGCACCCACCAGCAATGGGGCAGTGTTCCTCTTATTCCACATTCCTCCAACATAGACTGTCAATACGATTTTGATCTTTGATATTCTGAAAGGTGTAAAATCGTATCCCAGAATAATTTTTATTTGCATTTTCCTGATAACTAAGGATGTTGAAGACCTTTTAAAGGTATCTAACCCGTTAGAGATTCTTCTGTTGAGAAATCTCTGTTTGGATATGCACCCCATTTCATAATGGGATTATTTGGCATTTTGATGTCTAGTTTCTTGAGTTCTTTATTTAGGAGATCAGTCCTCTGTCAGATGTGGGGTTGGTAAAGATCTTTTTCCATTCTATAGGCTGCTGTTTTGTCTTATTGACACTGTCCTTTGCCTTACAGAAGCTTTTGAGTTTCAGGATGTTGTATTTATTATTTTTCGATCTCGGTATCTGTGCTGCTGGTGTTATAATCAGGAAATAGTCTCCCATGCCAATGCGTTCAATGCTACTTCCTACTTTCTCATCTATCAACTTCAGATTACCTGGATTTCTGTCGAGTACTTTGTTCTACTTGGACTTCAGTTTTGTGCAGGGTGATAGATATGGATCTGTTTGTACTCTTCTACAGGAAACTGTCCAGTTATGCCAGCACCATTTGTTGAAAATGTTATTTTCCTTCCATTTTATATCTTGCCTTCTTTGTCAAAAATCAGGTGTTCATAGTTGTGTGGATTTATGTCAGAGTCTTTGATTTGATTCCATTGATCCACATGTCTGTTTTTATGCCAATACCAAACTGGTTTTTTTTATGTATACCTTTATAGTAATAAAATCTTGAAGTCAGGGATGATGATACCTTGAGAATTTTCTTTATTGTACAGAATTGTTGTAGCTATTCCGGGTTTTTTGTTTTTCCATATGAAGTTGTTATTGTTCTTTCAATGTGAAGAATTGGGTTGGGATTTTGATGGTGATTGCATGAATCTGTAGACTGCTTTTGGTAAGATTACCATTTTTATTATGTTAATCCTACTGATTCATGAACATGGAAGATTTTTTAATTTTCTTATCTTCCCCAATTTCTTTCTTCAAAGACTTAAAATTCTTGTCAGATATGTCTTTCACTTGTTTGGTTAGAATTACCAGGAGATATTTTGTATTATTTGTGGCTATTGTAAACGGTGTTGTTTGTCTTATTCCTTTCTCAACCCATTTATCATTTGTATATAGGAGGGTTACTGATTTTTTTTAAGTTAATCTTGTATCCTTCCACATTACTGAAGGTGTTTATCTGCTGTAGGAGTTCCCTGGTAGAACTTTTTGGGTCACTTATACATACTATTATATCATCTATGAATAGTGAAAGTTTGACTTCTTACTTTCCAATTTGCATTCCCTGGATTTTCCTTTGTTGCCTTATTGTTCTAGCTAGAACCTTGAGTACTATATTAAATAGACATGGAGAGAGTGGGCATCCTTGTCTTATTCCTGATTTTAGTGGAATCACTTTGAGTTTTTCTCTGTTTGATTTTGGCTGTTGGCTTGCTGTATCTTGCCTTTATTGTGTTTAGGCATGCCCCATGTATTCCTGTTCTCTCCAGAACCTTCATCATGAAGGGGTGTTGCATATTGTTATTGGGTTTTTCAGCATATATCAAGATTTTTTTCTTGTGGTTTTTTTTCTCTTTTCGTTTGTATGATGACAAAATATTGACAGATTTTTGTATGTTGTACCATTCCTGCATCTCTGGGATAAAGCCTATTGATCACGGAGGATTTTTCTTTTTGATGTGTTCTTGAATTCTGTTTTCCAGCATTTTATTATTTTTGCATCAATGTTTACAAGGGAGACTGATTGGTAACTCTCTTTTTTTGTTACATCTTTCTTTGGTTTAAGTATCAGGGTAACTGTGGCCTCATAAAAAATTTGGCTATATTCTTTTTATTTCTACTGTGCAAAACAAGTTGAAGAATATTTGTATTACCTATTCTTTGAAATTTTGATAGAATTATGCACTGAAACCATCTGCCTCTGGGCTTTTTTGAGTTGTAAAGCTTTAATGACAGTTTCTATTTTTTTTTTTTAGGGGCTAGAGGTCTTTTTAAACAGTTTATCTTGTCTTGATTTAACTTTGGTACATGGTACCTATCAAGAAAGTTGCCAATTTCTTTTAGATTCTCCAATTTTGTGGAGTACGGGTATTTGAAGTTTAACTTAATGATTTTCTATATTTCATCAGAGTCTGTTGTGATGTCCCTCTTTTTGTTTCTGATTTTATTAATTTGTATATTCTCTCTCTAATTTTTGGTTAGTTGTTTTGTCTACCTTATTGACTTTCTCAAAAAAAAAAGTCTTTTTTTTTTTATTCTGTGTATTGTTCTTTTTGTTTCAATTTTATTCTTTTCAGGCCCGAGTTTGATTATTTTTTGTTATCTACTCTTCCTAGATGAGTTTGCTTCTTTTTGTTCTAGAGCTTTCAGATATGATGTTAAGTCACTTGGATTTCCCCAAATGTTTATGTAGCCACTTAGTTCTATGAACTTTCCTCTTAACACTGCTTTCGTTGTGTCCCACAAGTTAGGGTATGTTGTATATTCATGTTCATTAAATTCTTAGAAGTCTTTAATTTATTTCTTCCTTGACTCAGAGGTGGTTCAGTTAAAGTTGTTCAGTTTCAATGAGTTTATGAGCTTTCTGTAGTTTGTATTATTGAACTCTAAGCTTTAGATCATCACAGTCTGATAAGACACAAGGGTTATTCTAATATATTTTTGTATCTATTGCCTGTGTCTTCATGGTTTAAGTGAGTTTTTAGGGTTGAAGTTTTTCTTCCAGTATTTTCTGACGTGCTGAATTTATGGATAGGTATTGTTTAAATTCTGGTTTCTCTTGAAATATCTTGTTTTCTCCATCTACGTTGATTGAAAAATTTTGTTGGTATAGTAGTCTGAGCTGGCATTCATGGTCTCCTAGTGTCTCTAAAAAATTTGTCCAGACCTTCTTGCTTTTAGAGACTCCATTGAGAAGTTGGGTGTAATTCTGATAAGTCTGTCTTTTTACATTCGTTGGCCTTCTTTCTCTGCAGCTCTTAAAATGCTTTCTTTATTCTGTATGTTTAGTATTGTGTTTTTTTGTTTATTATTATGTGGTCAAGGGGATTTCTTCCTTCCTTCCTTCTTTTCTTTTTCTTTTTTTTTCTGTAAGCTTCTTGTATCTTTATAGGCATGTCCTTTAGGTTGGGAAATATTTTTTACTACAATTTTATTGTATATGTTTTCTGTGCCTTTGAATTGGGATTCTTCTCCTTTTTCTATCCCTATTTTTCTTAGGTTTGGTCTCTTCATGATGTTCCAGATTTCCTGAATGTTTTGTGTTAGAATTTATTAGATTTCACATTTTCTTTGACTGATAAACTGTTTTCCTTTATTGTATCTTCAATGCCTGAGGTTCTTTCATTTTTTTTTTTGTATTCTGTTGTTGATGCTTGCATCTGTAGTTCCTGTTCACTTCCCCAGATTTTCCATTCCCAGAATTCCCTTGTTGTGCATTTTTCTATTGTTTCTATTTCAGCTTTCAACTCTTGACTTATTTTTTTTCACCGGTTTAATTTTTCCCCCATGGCTTTCTTTAAGAAATTTATTGATTTCTTCCAATGTTTTGTTTGTCTTTTCCTCGACTTCTTTAAGGGAATTTTTATTTTCTTTTTAAGAGCCTCTATCATCTTTATTTTTAAGTTTATTTTCTTGTGTTACAGTTGCACAGGAATGTTCAGGTCTTGCTGAACCCAGGTTCACTGGGTTCTGGTGGTGCCCTATTGTTATTTTGGTTACTTCAGTTATTGAACATATTCTTACACGGCTTTCACTCATCTTTTCTTCCATCTGATGTGACCTGTACCTGTGCCTTTTCTTCCAACTGCTGTGGTCTGTGCCTGTGCCTATGTAGTCTGTTGTTTTTCCAAATGATGTGGTTTGTGCATGTACCTATGTAATCTGCTGGAATTTTAGGGAAGGGCAGGCCATGGGGAGGATGTTCAGGTGCATGGGGTTGGGCAGCAGAGTGGGTCTTGGTAGAACAGTGAGGTTCAAAGCACAGCCTGGAGACAGTTATCTTACCTGCTTACAGGCTGGTAGGGACTGCAGCTGAGCAGGGGAGTTCCACCAGAGGTGGGGACAGGTTTCAGCTGCCTTGCTGGTGCTTGGATAGGAGGTGTAGGAGGTAGAGACATGGGATGAACCCTGGGGTTTAGTTAAGTTCTGAACTTTGGGCCAGTCCAGCTGAGCGGCCAGTTACTCATCTGTTTTTCCAACTGGTATGGTTTGTGCCTGTGCCTATGTAGTCTGCTCTATTGGGTGTTTTTAAAGCTAAATTCATAAAGAAGGGAGAATTCAATTGATAAGAAATAAAATTCATCAATAATTCAATTTGGTAGAAGAAAACATTTGTAAATAATGATCATGTGTAATCAGCCTGACTTCCAATTATTGTAAGTCTCTGGTTGTTTCAAGTGAAAACATTCTAGCCATCCTCATGGGTTTTTGTTAGAACTTGTGTGACTTTCCTTTTTGAAAGCAAATCAACTATTGGTGAGCAAGGTGATCTCCGGCCAATTGTCTTGTTGACTGCAGAATGACCCAGAGAGTAAATATATCAAAATTTTGTCGAGTAAATTATTTTCAGAAGAACACTCTGAACCAGGACTGACCTGGCAAACCTTGGATATTACTGACTACTATGTAGTAGCCACTGATGATTCCAAAGCACTGTAGTTTCTCACATTGTCTTCAGGATTATACTACCATAGGATACAACACATGCGATCCTGAACTGTCATTGAGAAAACATCGGATTATAGAGAAACAGTGGTTTAGCATGTGAATACCTTCCCAGCCACATTGCAGAACTCATTTCCTAGTTTTCTGGGTATTGGAGAATTTGCAGATCATCATAGAACTGATGGCATCGATAAAGGTTGCCTAGAATTCAGGGCAGAACAAATGTCTCATGAAAGTGGCAACGTGTGTTTCCATACTAGGAAGTGAATGTAATTTGCATCGGGGACATATAATCAGAAACAAAAGACTCTTGACTCTTCAAATTGAACCACTTCATGGTCTTTAAAGAGGATTTAGGAACAGGAAGACCAAAAATTTACCAAATTAGAAGCATTAATAATACAGTACAGATAGAGAACAATTGATATGTTACCAACCTTGAATCTGTGATTTACAAGTAAAATCACAGATTTTGGAAAAAATACCAGTGGATGTTTACTATGCAATTCATGCGAGCACATAAAATGCATTAAAAAACACTGTTCAGTCTATTTACAGAGAACTGAAACCCTCAGTTAGCACACAGCAGACTATGTAGTATTGAGAGAAACAAGCTTTAGGAACAAGAGAGAACCCAGGGAAGAAAACACTAATTGATTGCCCCATGTCAAATGCTCAGCCCTGAAAACATACACACAGGGAAGATTATATGGACTCAATAGGTTATGTTTGAAAATATATACGTGCATAGAAATGCATATATGCAAGCAATAGCAATGGATGTAAAAAGAGGCCCCAAGTTTGAAGGAAAGTAGGATGGCTTTACAGAAGGGTTTGGAGGAAAGAAGGGAATTTAAACACAATCTCAAAAATAAACAGCAATAAAAGAAAAGCAAGCTTTATAAATTGAATACAATAAGGTATTTAGAATGAAGTTTAAAATTGTTCCGAACTTTATTGTGACTTTATATGAATATTACAATAATGTAGATGATTTCTTGTTTTGCTTTCCTTTCTTTTTTTTTCTTTTTTCTTTTGTTTTATTTTGGACTTAAAGCAAAGTGTTGTTATAGAGCCCAGGCTATCCTGGATTTCACTAAGTATCCCAGGTTGGCAGACTATTACCAGTCTTCCTGTTCCTGACTTACAGGTGTTGGTGTAAAACGTGTTTACCACATGCAGCATGCATAGCATTATTTAAGATCATTTCAAGATATCATTGGTTTGGCAAGTTATTTTTCTATTTACCCAAGGCTAGAAACCTTAAACAGTGAAATACAATTTTACTTCTCCTCCCAAAGTCTTATTAGCAGTGCAAAATGACAAGCTACTTACAAATGCTCTAGTTTACTAGATATCTGAGCCCAGCATTGGCCAGTTCCCCTGAAGAAGAGAACATACTTAGCGGCCAGATCACAGCCAGAGTAATTCACTCTTTCTTCTACCCACCAGACGTACTTGGCTGGAATCAAATGGACCAAGACCATTGTTTATGGACAGGGGTGTTGTAAAATCAAACTCATGGGACCTGTCCATCAGTTGAAGTTTTCTGAAAAAAAGGGAAGCAAACAGATGGTGCTCAAGGAAAAAAACCAAAAGAAGGCTTTTCAGGCATATTAGCCAATACATATGCTGAACCACAAAGGGTAAATTATGAATCTGGAATGACTAGATTCCAAATATTTCCTTTTCTGGTGTTTTCTTTTACAGCTACTCTTTCAGTTTTCCCAACAGTCTCTTCACTTTTAAATAGAGAAATAAATGATCAAATGCACAAACAAAGGTGCTGCGACTTGTCCTCCATGTTGCTGTCTTGGTTGTATGGAAAGAAGGCAGAGGTATGCTTTTCACTGGCTCATACCCTTCTGACTCACTTAAACCTCTGAGTAAAATTTTCCTCATTCATGACAGAAAAGACATGTTTGTCCCCCAGAGTTGTTTCAGGGATTGAGTGTAGTAACGGGATCATGGTAAAAGAACTTTCAGTTTGGATTCAGAATTTGTCTACATGAAATGCGGACAGAGGTTTAGAGGACTGAAGAAGGCCACCTCCAGTTTCTTTATCTAAGAAAGTAAATGGGTTTCTACAAAGAAAATTATCTTAGAATGAGAGACAAGGACAAAAAAATGGGGGGGCATAGTGACAACCCTCAAATGATTTTTTTCTTCTCTTTCTTTATTTTTGTTTTTTTTTCCCCCAAGACAGAGTTTCTTTGTGTAACCCTGGCTGTCCTGGAACTCCCTCTTATAGACCAGGCTGGCCTTGACTCATAGAGATACACCTGCCTCTGCCACCTGAGTGCTGGGATTAAAGGTGTGTGCCATCACCTGGCGCAAATAATTTTTCTTAATTGTGAGCTCATGAGTCAATTCTAAGAATAGAATATGCAAAATTCAAACCAATCATTTGAAGATGCACACAACAAAGCTTAATTAATTTTTTATAATTCTAATTATGGCACTGGTGACCTCTTTTCTTGCTCATTCCACGCAAGCGTTTTACTTATTAGTTATAGTCCAAGCCTATAAAAGGAGTACTTTATAAAAAACTACATTAAGTAACAAATATAACAAAAAATTTAAAGATTTGAACTACTTCTGGGTTCTCATACATCCTAACCTATGTACATTTAAGATGCAGAGAAACACAGCTGAGTTCTTTCATCTCAGAAGTGATGGGGGATCACAAATACCTGTGCTAGTCACAAATGCTGATGCTTGGCACTGACAGCAGCAACTGCAAAAATGAGCTCCAAGGGTACCATCTCAGTGCTGTGAGAGCTACGGATGATGGCCATTCCTGTGGTCAGAGGATGAAGTCAGCTGCAAGAGTGATGTCTTCCTGTAATCGGAGGATGAAGTCAGCTGCAAGAGTGGTGTCTTAGAGAGCTGGTGATTACCAGATAAGCACGGGGTGCCACACAAAAGAAGGGTTCTGGGCATTGCAGCTCAAGGGTCATTAAACTTAATGGGTCAAAAGGTTAGTATTTTAGATACTATAGGCCAGGAATAATATGAACAAACCTTGAAAGAATAAAGTAGAAAAATTACAAACTATCCCATGAAACATCCCAGTAAATATCAGCTGTGTAAATATTGCTTATATACTGGAATTGTATATTTATTTAAAAAGTTAGCTGCCACAAAATTAGAAATATATATATATATATATGTTAAAGGAAAACACAGGGAATTATATATCATGAAAACAATAATAAAGTAAAAATATTATGAGGATACATTTCCAGGCAAAAGCAGAATGGAATGGAGAAAAAGAATAAAGTTGGCGTGATAGGGAACATAAGCAGGAATATCACTGGCAGCACCAAGATCAAGTTCATGCTAGGGCCACACTGACATTGTGTTTCGGACCTGATGTTAACTATCTTAGTCTGTATTCATTCATCAAAAGACACTCTGTCACCATAAATGGATTTCCTGGATAGAAATTTAATCAGGTTTAAAATGTTCCTTCATTTCTTGGAGGAGGGATTTTTTTCTCCTCTCTTTTCTTTTATGCATGAATGAACTCATTTGTTTCCCCCAGAGACCACAGTGAATTCAGCGTTTTATTTTAATTCATAAACACCAGGTTGTCAAGCAAAAGCAATGAACAACACAATAGCAAGAACAAAATGAAACCAACAAAATTCACTGACTTTTTGCACATACATTCAGCAAAATAGGAAACTGGACTGACTTCCCAAGACACAAATTAAAAGAAAATCTGAAGTTGTTGAGATCAATGATTACAACAAGATCATAAAATGGAAAACAGAGGTTTGTAGATGATCAGAGGTGTGTTAGACACGTTCATTGAGTTTAAATTTCAGTCTCCCAAACTATGAAACTCTAGATCCCAAGGATCCCCTTTGCAATTTCAGCTGACCATTTAAATGTAAGTCAGGCTGCAAGGCAGATCAACTTTAGAGTGCTGGCCTATTATCCATAAAGGTCTGGACCTGACCACAATAACTGTAAAAGAATAAAATGAAAAGAAAATGTAATTGTAGTATAATTTCAAAATTTTCAAACAAAATAAATATATAAAACTATCAAATTAAAAAAAGAACTCATTTTGTTTTGTAAAGAATTGCTGTACAGAGTAAAGTTAGACAAAATCAGTAAGAAATGTAAGTGTGTGTGTGTGTGTGTGATATAGATATGAATAATTTGCATTGGTAAGGATTATAAGGTCAATTTTGTTATATGTATATGTATTTCTGATATTGATTAAGGTATTGTGATTGTGTAGTTCATTTAAAATGTAATGTATAATTAGGAAATATAGATTGCTAATGGATAATCATCGATGACAGTAAAGCTTGTAGTCATGTTAGTTAAATTTTCTAGATATATAGAGATATATTTCAGTTAGATAGGCATTTTTCATATCTTTCAAAGACTGCAGAATATGGCATTTTAAATGTTTCAATAACTTAGGGCTTTTCATGACAATGAGACACGTCTGCTCCTGGCAGCACCAAGCTACTTCAAGAAGAAGATGGGCATCGAAGAGGCTCCTTATGGAGTTTGATAACTATTTAGGTAAGAAACTGCTCTTGCCTGGACTGATGCATAAACTGGACACAGAGAACCCACAGAAAGAGGACTGCTGAACTTGCCTAAAGGTGAGATGGTCTTTTGGGGTTCCTGATTCATGAAAGAGTCTACGAGACATTCTACAGGACACAGCAGAAAATGACTGAACTGTCTTTGAAATTTCCTGCTTCATGGAAATGTCTGCTGGATACCATGGGCCTGAAGGCTAAAGATGGATACCCTAACAGTACAAAAGAACTTTGGGTGACTGTCCAGGCAGTGAGATGTCTCTGTCATTTCTAGAGTTTTGGATTTCTTGTTTGCTTAGGTAATATTATATCCTTCTGGAGTCTTTGATGGAGTTGAAGAATGGATAGTTATAGTTTTCCATAGTTATGATAAAAGATAAAGTAGATATAAATATTGTAACTGTAATTTTTACTTGATAACTGTTTTGTTATGTAATTTTACTATGTTAAAGTTAAAGCCTTTCTTTTTTGTTTAAACAGAAAAAGGGGAAATGATGGAAGAGGGTCATCTTTCTATCTGTTGTTTCATTGGTTAAGTAATAAAGAAACTGCTTGGCCCTAATAGGACATAAAATTAGGTAGGCGGAGTAAACAGAACAGAATGCTGGGAGAAAGAAGCTGAGTCTAGGAGTCGCCATGATTCTCCCACTCCAGACAGACGCAGGTTAAGATCTTCCCTGGTAAGCCACCTCGTGGGCTACACAGATTATTAGAAATGGGTTAGATTAATATGTAAGAGCTAGCCAATAAGAGGCTAGAGCTAATGGGCCAAACAGTGTTTAAAAGAATACAGTTTCCATGTAATTATTTCGGGTAAAGCTAGCCATGTGGGCGGCCAGGTGCCGGGGACGCAGCCCAGCCGCCCATACTACAACATGTGTGGTGTGTGTGTGTCTGTGGGTGTTTGTGTGTGTGTATGTGATAGAGAGAAAAGGAAGGGAGTAGAATTCCGTGTATCTCATGAACACAAAAATTCTCAACAAAATGATCACCAAATAAATTCAGTATCATGTAGCAATTGCCTCAAAAATGAAAGATCAGTTCCACCTTCAAAAGCAAATCAATGCAGGAAATTCCTCATGTCAACAAGTTTGCCAAGCATTTATTATCCCCTTATGAGAAAGAAAGTAGCCTGGAAATTTGGTAAGGAAGAAATAATCCTCTTATTTTTAAATAAAAATGTTTACTTATTTTCTTTTTTTTTTATTTATTTATTTATTAAAGACTTCTGTCTCTTCCCCACCGCCGCCTCCCCTTTCCCTCCCCCTCCCCCAATCAAGTTCCCCTCCCTCATCAGCACAAAGAGTATGTTTACTTATTTTCATATGCAAGGATGTTTTGTCGGATGTATGTCTGTGTACCATGTGCAAGCCTGGTGCCTGTGGAGGTCTGAGGAGAGAGTCAGATCACCAGGCCCGCAGGTATGAGCAAACCTGAGCCATTATTACGTTGGTGCTGCAGAACTGAAACCAGTTTCTCTGAAAGAGGAGCCGGCGCTTGTGTCACTGAGTCATCTCTCAAGATCAGAAGAAATATTGTTTTCCTTGATTGAGTTTAGATTTTTGTACAATATATTCTGATTAAAGTTTCTTCTCCTCCAACTCTTTTTGAAGTATTTTTATTCCAAAATGAAAATTCACCAAAAACGGGGATTTTACCAATGAAAGGCAAAATATTGTTTCAAGAGTAAGGAAAAGAGATTTATTCTTTATATTTCTACTCACCTAATATTAGAGAACCTAGAAAGAGTGTGATAAATGACAAAGTAACAACAGTCTGATTTGGGAAGAAGAAACACATTTGTCACTATCTATAGAGATCATCATTTATGCAGAAATTACTAAGAAATTCAAAGCTCCTGACAGCTGACATAATCATAAATCACAAAAGTGGCACTAAAAAATTCATCATATATGTAGATATTAGCACAGAAACTGTAAGGTAACAAACAATATAAATTACTCTAAAACAAGGTGCATGATCACTCTTCTCGAAATGACAAAATATTAATGAAGGGAATCAAAAGGGATCTAAACGAAATAAGCATTGTTATTACATCAGGTCAGTTGTTATGTGGATTTTCCCTAGACTGATGGGTGGAAATGATACTCTCCTGGTGCCAACGTCAACAGATACTTTGTAGGTACAACCAATTATTTACAAATTAACATAAAAACAAATGTATTGTAAAGACCAATTTTCTGTGTCTTAAGACTGACTGCAGACTGTAGCAATCAACAGAAAATGGCATTGTTGAAAAGGTGAACATGGAGGAGGTCACAGAACATTGAATCTGCCAGAACAGTCGAGTACCAGTGCAGAGGGTACCACTGAACAGAAGAGCCTTGCCTGTCGCCTCACTGCAGAACTTTGCTTCAAAACAGATGATGCTTATTACACAGTTTTGTCACCACTGCTAAAGAATGCCTGACAGAAACACCTTGAAAGGGGAAGGATTGACGTGGGCCCACAGCTTCAGAGATAGTGGTCCATAGTCCTTTGTCCTTTACTCTTCTGTCTATGCTGAGGTAGAATGTCATGGCAACAGAACCATGTGGATGCTGTTCACATCATTGAAGACAAGAAACAGGAGAGCCTGACGGAAAGGCTCAACAAAAAGATGCCCTCTAGAAATCACTCCGGTGGCCTGTTTTTTTATTTTTTTTATTTTATTTTTTATTTTTTTTTATGTAGATTTCACCTCTTCGGTTTGCAGAACTCCCCTGCAAATAGGGCCACCAGGGTGGGAGCCAAACGTTTCACCCTGAGGGGCAGCTCGTATTCAAACTGTAGCAGACAATGACCTCAACTTAAAACATGATACTGTGGCAGTCTTTGAGAAACATAAGAGAAGTTGTTATACTCCATTAGAACATGCAAAGATTTTCTAATAAGACACCAAAAGCAGGGCACATAAACACATAATTCATCGTTTGATGTGTCAGTATTTGAAAAGTTTTTATTTTATTTTATTTTATTGAAAAAAAATTTCGCCTCTTCCCAGCCTCCCATCAAAGACCAAGCCAGCGTTTTCTTTTTGTTTTGGTACAGGATTTCCCTCTGCTAGTCTGGCTGTCCTGAAACTCATTATGTAGACCAGACTGAGTTCACACATGCAGTGATAACCATGTTTCTACCTCCTGGGAACAGGAATGGGCAAGCATGACCATGGTCAATGTGTTTTTCTTTTCTTTTCTTTTCTTTTCTTTTCTTTTCTTTTCTTTTCTTTTCTTCTCTTCTCTTCTCTTCTCTTCTCTTTTCTTTCCTTCCTTCCTTCCTTCCTTCCTTCCTTCCTTCCTTCCTTCCTTCCCATCTTCCTTCCCTCCTTCTCTCTTTTCCTCCCTCCTTTAATCCTTCCTCCCATTTTGTTGTTTTTTATCCCTTTTCCCCCTAACATTTTGTGGCATTATTGAGCCTTGAATCTATGACTAACTATGCTGGAAGCATTTATAAACCAAATAAGTATCTAACAGAGTATTTTATATGTATATAATAATTAAACAACTATTGAAAAGAAAAAAGAAAAATATTAAAAAACTGTGAAAATTAAAAATAGAATTTGATCAAAAGGAAAATACCTATGGCAAGCAAGCATGTGAGAAGATTCCTGACAACTTTAGTTTCCATGAAACTGCAACTCTATCAGCATAAAGGTAAATAGTATTAGAATAGCTAGTTAATAATTGAGACATAAAAGATAGGGCATGGCTTGTTTTCAAGGCAACAGGATACAGTCACCATGATCGTAATGCTACTGTTTCCTACTAGATTAAACGTATACTCTCATTACCTAACAACTCTATACTAACTAATGCTAACTAGGAGGGATTTCACATCAAGTAGATGTTTAGCCAAGTCTTGAGGGTTTTGTTGACACTGAAACTAGTGTGCCATTGCAGAGGCTAGATGTGCTATGAAACATCCAGATAGCATCTTGTTGATTAGTTCTCAAAATATCAGCAATACTTAGGCTCAGACATCTTGACCTAGAAACTGAAAAAGCTTTCTCATGAAGAGACAAACAGACAAACAGCAGTATTCATAGTTGCACCAGAGAGGAAACAACTCATATACACTCAACTGTTTAATGGATAAAGAAATTAATATACATCTCTACGATGAAGTACTTCTCAACAAAATTATTAATCAAGGGAAATAAGTTATTTATGTATGAAACAACATGAAAGAGTGTAAAATCAGTCTGCTAAAGGATAGATGTCAAAAGATTATATCATGTATTTGTAGTGTAACTTCTTAGAGAACAAGCTATAGGGAGAGAGAAACAGAGCAGTGATTGGTAACTAGCAAGGAGAGAGTTGTGATTAACTGTATAGAAACCATTCAAGGAAACTTGTGAAGGAAGTAGAATCATCTTGTATGTTATATTTATTAATGTTTGTTTAGAGTTATGAATATATTCAGACAAGTTCATCAATAAAAGCCATTGACTGTATCCAAATTTACAAATGATTTTTAAAGCACACAGATATTTTTAAAAAGAAAATGTAGACATCTTATTCATGATCCCACTTTTTACTTTATTTTTTATTTTATATTTTCTCATACAATATATTTTGATCACATTCTTTTTCCTCCACCAGACCCTTTCTCCAAACATCTAATTTTATGTTATCTATCTTAAAAAAAAAACAAATGAACACACACACACACACACCACACCATACCAAATTAAACCATTAATCTATATTGCATTGCTCATAAAGCCTATAATGGAGTGTGGTTAATATGCTCAGGGTTATCCCATTGCAGGAAAGAAGGGTTGATAGCTCTTCTCTCAGGAGTTATCTATTGTCAAAAGCTTCTTAATTAGTAGTGGGCTTTGTGCTTACTACTCCATGCTGCGTCTTATATGGCTTGAACTTGGTTTTGTTTATCTCTCTAGGTAGCCCAGGGAATCTTTGAATCTGCAATCCTCCAGTCTCACCTTCTGAGTGCTGAAAGTTTTGACATGTATTTCCAAACTAGCTATGATTAATCTCACCTCATATGCGATACTTGAATTTTTAAATAAAATAGAATAGATGGAAAGATGTCTTAACATTAAGAGTATTTGTTGTTCTTCCAGAGGATGTGTCTGGTCCCCATAAGGCTCACAGCCCGCTATAACTCCAGCTCCAGAGCGTCTGATACTCTCTTCTGACTTCCTAGGGCACATGCATACATGTGGCACACACATACTTATACACAGAAAATGTATAATAAACAAAATAAGTTAGATAAACTAGACTATGTGACAATGACAATTGCACTATTAATCCAACTCCTCTTTTAACTAGCCCTTTGCTCTTCTGGACAATTAAGTTAATCTCTCTGATTAACTACGCTCCTCTGTAAAGTGGGAACAGAAATGAAAACTTCCCAGCTTTATGTCCTCAGTTAATATATAACAGAATACTTTGCCTAACAGGTTACAAAAGTACTATGTATAGTGGATGTTCTTTACTATAATTAATTCATATAACATATGTATAACAAACTTTTTTAAATGCATCTAAAATAAACAATTTTAATGAAATTTCTTATAAGAATCCTGTTTACTCCATGAGAAATATAAAACCACATTGGGCATTACTAAATATACTATGTCTTCCAAAATTTTATGTCTTAATCAATTTATATTGATAAACCTTTCACGAAATCACCAACACAACCTTTATTTTATACTTAAAGTGTCATTAATGCGTTTCCATTTCAGCAAATGCATAGGTAAAGAATGCTTTAAAATAGCCTAGTGTGTGTGTGTGTTTGTGTGTAAATATGTAGAGGACTGGGTCATTTCTATTTTGTAAAATTTCCTCCAGCTTTCTCCCACAGAAGTAGCTTTGTTTTAGAAACATTATCAGACTTACTTTTATCTATAGCTTGAAGCTTTCTGTTATTCCTCTATTAAGACATTTTATGAACATTTCTTTCTTCCAGAAATTCACTTCTAATTGGTGTTCAGTTGTAGGGTATTAAATATCCTTTAAAAAATTTTCCAAATCCCAAACTAAATATGCTATCAAAGAGAACATGGTAGTGATGATTAATTTTTAAAATACATATTTGTGTTTTCAAGACATAAAGCTAAATGTATTCCAGATAAACCACTACATTCAGTTCTAAACTCTCTGAAGACTGAACTTGTAACTTTAGATAAAGAAAACAATCTCAGGCATTGTGCTCTGCTCAAACCCTTCTGGTTCCCAGGTCTAAGTGAGACAGTAGTGGAAGATGAGTCACCTGCCCTGAAAGCGGACTCCTCTCTCCAGGAAACCATGTCACTCTCTTTATTTGCAGTGCCACGGGTCAGTCTCCACCACGGAGACTTAAAAGAACACATGTCAAAATTATTTGTGCCACATCGTATGGGCTAAGGATCTATAATTTCACAAAGTCTGAATTGTACACTTCCAGTTGCATTTTTTGGGAACAAAGACAAAAATCTCTCTGTGTCTCTGACAATCAACCCTGTGTTCCAGTAGAAGTTCTTCAAGATGAGGAAGCTTGTCTGACTGACTATGGAGAATGCTTATCAGTTGCTTGTTATCAAAGCCAAGTAAAGAAGGATTTTTGTTATAGAAGCCAACCAAGGGACTTTTATTATCAAAGCCAAGTGAAGGACTTTTGGGAAGGGACATATATTCAGGTGTCAAATGCTTAGATTTCACACTTTTGAGAAGATGCAGTGAAATCCTTCCAAACTGAAATGTTGCCTTTGCTGTATGGGATGCCACATATCTCCAGAATAAAAGATATCTCAGCCTGGGACTCACTTGTATCATTGTGGTTGACACATGCCATTACTTCTTTGTGCTGCTTACACTGTAATATATATCAACATTTCCTGAAGGCAGAGGCTGTTCATTCCCAGACACAGAAACTATATTATTTGAAATACCGGTTGGCCAAAAACTTAAGTGTATTTCTGGCTAACTCTTATATCTTAAATTAACCCATTTCTATTAATTTGCATATCACCACATGACTCTGGCTTACTGGTAAGTTTCCAGTGGGCGCCAGTGGAGGTGTCTGTCTCCTGTGAACAGCTACATGGCTTCTCTCTGACTCCACCTACTCTCTCTACCTATCTCTTTCAGCCTAGCTTTACTCTGAGAAGTCATTGGCTGAACCAATGGCAATAAAACATATTCACAGCATACATCACCTCCCACATCAATTTCCCCACACAGATACCGAAGAACGAGGTAGATGTATTCACTTCAGGAAGATAGGCTGTTTCTTTACCACACTTTGAGTAAACGCTTCATGTTTTAATAGAATTCTAAGTCTTAGTTGCATTTGTTCCATTTAGACATTTACATAAATCCTTATGTAAATTCTGTTCTCCAACATTATTTATTCTAAAGGTTGTGATTATTGGAACTAATTTTATTTAAACTGCTGTAAAGGAAGCTACCAAGCATAGATCGATCATTATAATATTTTGTTAGAAAAAAAATTACTGTTGAAAACTTCCTGTAACCTTATAAAGTCCTAAATGGCAAATGATGATTTCTGGAAAATCATAAAAACAAAACTAAATGTCTTCAAGCCTTGGTTTGATTTGGCCAGTGAATTTTAGGTTAGGCACAGTCATGAAAACTGAGAAGAGTTTGTTGGAAGACATAATTAGGATAAATCTACAGCTGAGCTTAAGGCTGCTGAAATTGATGATCCACTTGTTACTGCAGAAGGAACACACAGGGTGTATTGAGTTACCGCACTTAGGGGAGCTTGAGGCTGTGTTATGTGACAACTATCCTGCTTGACCTTTGCTCACTGATGCGTCACAAATGTGAGGTATTGTATTTTCTTAGAAAACAGACTCAATGCATTTCTGCCCCATGCTGGTTGCTACCCAAAGCCAGCATGGTCAGCATGGTTAAATTATATGAGTCATCTCTTGCTTTTAAAGCAAGAGGAGAATGGGGGAGGAGACACATTATTGACACATTATTCATGCCTTAGCATCTTATGATTGGTTCTTCCAGATAAACTAATACAAATTCAGAAGATCATATTAAAAGAAAAAAATATTTCATTTTAGGAAATCTAAAAATACTGGAGCTAAACAAATGGGATGTTTAAATATAAGTATGCCATAGCATATATGTCTACAATAACAATGGGTAGATCACATCTCAGAATTTTCTTGAGCATTTAAAACCATGTCTCCCTCTCTCTTAAATATCTGCAATCATCTTACAATCCTCATTACAATCATCTACACCATATAGACAGATGGAGACAGTGTGGTCCTGGTGGCTCAGAAGCATGGAAGTTTATTCTGAGACCCTGTATCCATCACTCAATATATCCTCTATCTTGTAGTCAAACAGTAGGTTTTAGTAAATGATGACAGGATGGTACTGGGTGTGAATATAAAGAGACAATTTTAAGTCTTCCATTTTTTATCTACTTCGTGTTTTTATTTATACTTATAAATGTTTAATATGGCAAAACAGGAAATAAAGAAGCAATGTGGAGGAAAAGAAGGTATTTAAGTTGACACAAAAAAGATTTTAAGTATTTATGTATATAATTAAATGCACATACTGGATTTCAATAACAAGATGAAAGTTAGGTTTTCTCATAAATTGTAATCTTATTTAAAAAACAATGACTACTAAAAATCAGTATTTATGATGATTATCCATAACTAAATACACTTTAATTCTGGAAATATGAGGGATATTTAAAACTTATTTGTATTATTGCAGGTTTGCTAGATATTCCCTGAAAAACAAAACAAACAAAACAAAACAAAACAAAACAAAACACAAAAACAGAGGATGAGGAGAAATTACGATTGTTGTAGAAGCTGTTAAGTCAACACTAAGCATCAGGTCTTTGCACCAAGCAAGAGCTTTCCTGCACTATCCTCAGTGAAGGAGGCCTGGAGCTTCAGCTCAAATATGGCTCCTGAATTTGCTGGGGAGAGCAGAGTTGTCTGTTCACTGGCACCAACCTTCTTCACAGCTCAAATGCCTCTTTAGGGACCAGATCTGTCCTTCATGGGAATTGTGAAATGTCCTTCAATGGACTCTTGGCTTCTGTTCAGGTTGCGTCTTACAAAGCCAGTTCCAGCAACAAGAACCAGCAGAGATGGTCCTGGGCAGATTTTCTAGAGGAACATTTAAGCCAAGGAAATTGTGACCAGGAAGTGTAGGTCGTAACTGATTTCAGTGTAATGTGCTACCTAGAAACGCACCGTGACAGGGCATTTGCATTTCTGCAGCACTTTAAAAATTCATGGGTTTTTATCTGTTTTGCTTCTTTTCAAGGGTAAAATATGTCATTGGGACTGAAATTATTATTCATGAGGTCTGATTAAAAATGTTTTATTCTCTCGGATAAATTTATTTCAAGGTTGGAGACCTGTAAAACCCTTCCCAGCTTGAGTTCTTAACACTGAACTGTCTTCAGTCTGACAGATTAGACATTTAGACTTAGGTGATCTCTGTTTCTTGGAAGGCAGTTGAAATTGTTATTCATATGAAGCATCCAATATGTCTAATAATTTAAATGTAAATATGATGGGCAATTCTGTTCCATAAAACTGTGAAGTGCAAGTTGAGTTGGACTTTTTATTATTATATATATATATATATATATATATATATCTTTAACTTGAGAGATTTTAGGACACTGATATTGGCTAAGGAAAAATCAATAAATAAAAAGCAACAATGAAAATACTCAATGATATCACTATAAAATAGATTATTTACTTAGCAGATTATTAGCTAAAATGGAATATTTTATAGAAATCTGTGAGTTTCTGAGTGAGTTTTCAGGGGAATTTTGTAATACAATGTTTCAAAAAGTAGTAAATAAATTGAGAAACTAGCTGAGGAATAAGAAAATGAATGAAACTAGGAAAGTGGGACTTGGCGGAAAAGTTCAAAAATGAAACAAAATAATGCTCCCACAAAATAAAAATAACAACAACAGAAAATGGAGGTATGGAAAATTTATTTGCAAATTTGTTTCTGAGTAAAAGCATGGCACTAGAGTAGTGATTGCAGTGTTAGGTTATTAAAGACAGATAATGAGAATCTCAGCCATTTAACCTCCTCCTTATTTTGCCAATGAAAGCAACTAGAATAATATTTATCAAAAGATCTATTTTTTTTTAAATTCTTGGTAACCAAGGCTTAAAACTAAAAGGAAACAACTGTTGTTGCTTGGAGCTGTACTGTTAAGAAGGGAATGACCTGTTTTTCCATAAAGACGAACATGGCAGGCTTCAAGTTTTACTGTGGGGCTTAGTGAAATGAACCACGCGTTTCTCCACAGCAAATCAGGGCATCCCACACTTCCATTTCTCTTTTTTTCTTGGCACTGAACTGTTTCGTCTGTGATCAACTTTACACTGGCCGTTTCCTCTCTTTCCTTTTCCTCTGACTTGGTTACCCAAGCATGCCTCCCTGTTACACTTTGGGTTAATATGAAATATTTGGTCAATGTGTAACCTTTGAGTGCAAAATGTAACTAATAGCAGAATAGCCCTCTCTTTGCTTTCATGGCACTATTTCAATAGTGGTTATTCATTAACAAGTCCGCCAACAGTGTGAAAGCCTTGGAAGGAGCTGACTGAGAATGTAGCCTTTGTCTTCAAGTGTCCCTTTTATCTTGACTTGTTCCCTATGTCTTCATGCCTGAAGCAGTCACCCTCTGCTCTGTGTGCCAGATTGCGACAATTACCTTCACATTCTGCTGAAAAAGTCATCACTCACACTGCACCCCCCCCCACCTCCAGTGTTCCTGCAGCATTCAGGATGAAGACTGGTGGATAGGGTTTACCACCCGCTCCACACTGATGTCAGAAATAAAATGAATGCCAAAACATAAAAAAATAAAAACACCAAGACGTGAAAGATGCAAGCATAAAGGCTGAATGCAAGTGTAGTAATTTTGTAAACATATAACGATCCCTAGGATTTAAACAAATAGGTCCAAACACACACTCATCATAAAAATAAAGAAAAGAAAGATAGCCTGCATAAGGAATCTGGAAGTAATCCCCTGTGGACGCTGCTATACCTTTTTTTTTCCCTGAAGACTTACAAATATGTAGGTAATAGTCAATTAATTTGAAGATATACACAATATCCTATTAGTATAATAAGCACACAAAGCATTCAGAAGTTTTATTTATATGCTTTAAAACTGACCAAAGTAATTCTGTATAGTTGGAGGTTTCTTTGCTGCTCAGTCCTGTAATAAACACACAAAAACTATATTATTTGTAATACTGTTTGTCCAATAGCTTAAGCATATTGCTAGCTAGCTCTTATATCTTTGGTTAACCCATTTCTATTATTTTATATTTTATCAAAGGCTTGTGGCCTACAGGCAAGATTCTGGCTAGTGGTTTGCATCTTTCTCCTCTGCCGGCTCCATGGCATTCCTTGACTCTGCCTTCTTTCCCCCAGCATTCAGTTTAATTTTCCCCATCTAGCTCTGTTCTGCCCTGCTGTAGGTCCAAAGCAGTTTCTTTATTCATTAACCAATAAAAGCAATGCATATATAGAAGGACTTCCCACACCAACCACTAAATAATATACTATTTGAAAAGGAAACAAAAATTAAACAGAGTTACCCAGACTTTTACTATTTAAGTTGTACTCATACAAATCTGTAAGTTCTAGGTGACCATTGCCCTAGCACATCTTGCAGGCTGGACAGATTGTAAGTCAAAATTTAGTAACTGGGTTGGTGTCCACATTTCTCTTTTTGTTGCCTGTAGAACCAAGGACAGTAGAATATAGGAGTGAAGGCTCCAAGTAGGTACCAGCTTGACTTCGCCATGTCCACTGAATTGTGTGGATGTTGTCTTTGGCAATGCACTCCTAATGTCAATTACCAGAGAAACCTTTTGTCTTATCATTAGCATGGTTTGTTTAGAAATCTTCATGGGACCCTCTTGGCCAACAACTCAATTGAATGCAATCCAGACTTGACACTAAAAGTTTTTCCTGGCTACAAGAGATGGCCTATTGAGACTCCATATCTTCCATTACTAGGAGTCCTCAGTAAAAACACCTTCATAGGTTCTAGCAAGTCTACGCTGGACTGTTTCCGTATCACTACCACAAATGCCCCTTAATTCTAGGTGTCTCACCCCATTCTCTCTCTCTCTCTCTCTCTCTCTCTCTCTCTCTCTCTCTCTCTCTCCCACCATTGACATCAGATCCCTTCGCTACTGTCCCCACCCAAATGCAAATCTATCCATAAAAATCGATTCTATTTCTTCTTTTCAAGGAGTTCCATGTGTTCCCTCTAGACTCCTCTTTACCTAACCTCTATGAGATTTGTAGCTTGACTATCATTTACTTAATGACTACATAGTGCATTTGTCTTTCTGGGTCTGGATTACCTCAATTGGAATTATTTATTATTCCTATTTGTTATTATTATTATTATTATTATTATTATTATTCCATTGATCTGTGTGCAAATTTCTTGGTGTCTTTTTTTAAACATCTAAGTAATCTTCTAAGTACTTTTCCATTGTGCACCACATTTTGTTTTCCTGTTCTTCCATTGAGGGACATCCAGGTTGTTTCCTGTTTCTGGCTCTTATAAATAAAGCCACAAGGAATATGGTTGAGCAAGTGTCCCTGCAGTAGGATAAAGCTTCCTTTGGGTAAAAGCTTCTTTTGAATAAAGTCCAAAAGTGGTTAGCTGTCTTGTTATACTCTTATAGAGCGACAGACAAAAGGAAACTAAAGAAAGTCTTACTTGTGCTCTTCCAACTGCTTTTTTGTCTTGGAAAATTAAAGTTGTATATGTAAACCACTCTTCATTTGAATTTTCTATTATAATTCTATTTCTAATAATAATTCTATATACATTCAGCCAATAAGGTTTCTGCTCAAAACACCAGTTTGCATGACGACAAACAAGTCATCACTTTAAGTTGCACCATTGTGTGGCACCATGTTCTCACACCTCTTACAGTTTTTTTTAAAGTTTAACACTTTAGAATATATCTGCATAGTTTTGTGCACTAAATTTATTTATCCAATATTGCTAGTCCTTTGCTTTTTTCACATAGGTCTTGTTTAACATATTTGTATTTTATGTAATAGGTGTGCTTATAAATGCAACAATCTTAAAATAATAGGATAAAGTTCAGCAGCTGTAGTTGCATGCATTAGACAAACAAAACCAGAAGCCAGTCAGTGCCCTGCGCAGAGTGGGAAGTTCTTCCATGAGCCCCTACCCTTGACTGGGGGGCCTAGATATGGCTCCTGGGGGAGGGGTAATCAGTTGTCTTTAAAGATGTGATTCCTTGTGGGTGAGAACACTCTATTGAATAGGCTCATTCCAATGAGGACAAGGGCAGTAAAAAACAGTCCGGGTGGGAAGCTCAGTGTAAAAGAATTGGGGAATGGAGAGGTAAGGGTGAACCAGATGGTAGTGGTGCATACCTCTAATCCACCCTGGTCTACACAACATTTCCAGGATAGCCAAGGCTACACAGGGACACCTGTCTTGAAAACAAAACAAAACAAAAATACCAAAAAGAAAAAAGAGAGAGGCAAAAGTTAATTTGGGTGAAATAGGAATAAATTTAATCAAAATACTTTGTATTAAACTACCAAAGAATTGATTAAAATGTTTATAATAATTTCATCTTATCTTTTCTCTCTAATTTTATGCACCTAGGGAAAAATATGAATCAGAATTTCAGTCATGAGAGGTAATAACATTTGAAGTTTTCTACTCAAAATTCTTCTTTGTCAAAATAGCACAGCTATAATTTATTAAGATAAACCTATCTCAGATCAGGCTGTTGAATGATTTAAAGTCATTAAAATGTTAAAGTAACTCTTCTTTCTACAATTTTATTTACCAATATAAAAAGTATTCCCTTGATTACAATTGTTAAAGTCTCATTAACCTAATTTGTTTCATTTACCCAATAAATATATTTTTATATTAATTGGAACCTTAATCAACTGAAGAGTAAATGAGTCTGCTTGGATTGAATCAATTAATATAAATAACATAATTTTATTATTCAAGTTTAATAATAGAACTGAATTTATTAATTTTACATGCTCAGTTCATTTGGTAATGCAGTCACGACCTGTTCACATCCTTGGAATTGCTTCCATCCCAGTAATTCTCAATGTTTCTAGATAACAGTAATGATTGACATTGCTACTGGTTAACTAGGATGACCTTGACATTTATGACATACAGAAGGCAGGGAAAATTCATTTGAAAGGTCTATATTCTTAAACATAATTCATGTCCTGCTTTTCATAGATATATACATTGAGTTTTGTTTTCGTGTGTGATATAGTAGACTTGGCTCCATTGTTGTTTTGGTTTCTCTGCACACAAGTCTGTGAAATCAAAAGATGAGTGGCAAGAAGACCCACTGTGAGTCTGTCTGTCTGTCTGTCTGTCTCTCTCTCTCTCTCTCTGTGTGTGTGTGTGTGTGTGTGTGTATGTTTGTGCCTCTCTTTCTGTCTCTGTATGTATCTCTCTCTGTCTCTCTATCTCTTTGTCTATATCAATCTTTGTCTCTTTTTTTCTTTGCCTCTCCCTGTTATTCTGTCTCCAGTGTGTGTGTGTCTGCCTCTCTCTCTCTCTCTCTCTCTCTCTCTCTCTCTCTCTCTCTCTCTC